>JAGGCA010003864.1:15595-28725 GCA_022876805.1 Osperalycus tenerphagus | reverse complement strand
CCAAACCTCTCGAAACCAAAACTGTGGCTGAGAGTAAGACGAACGGGGTTCTTTTGCAGTCAGTCTTCGACTTGAGTTAGTAACTGGTGGCTGGTGACTAGCTGCTGTGTGTCGAGCGAAACCAGAATGTGGCTTCGCGCGGCTCTGTTCGTCGGTTTAGTTCTGTCATGCGAGTCGTTGACTCGAAACGAGCTCTTCCCATTCGGTATTCAAGATGATCAACTGGCGTCAGAAGCGGACGATGTCTCATCGCAGGAAGTGCAGCTCTCGGTTCCAATCGTCTTCTATGAAACCGTCTACAAGTCCATTTTCGTAAGTTTCCATTTGACACCATAAATTAACTGGATACTGAGCTAAGTATAGAATCATCTTTATTGGTTCACTCGACTCTGGTGGCAGGTGAACGAAAACGGACTGCTCTCATTCTTAACCGAAGTTCCCAGTTTCTTCAACCACCCGTTCCCGCTCGCATACCCCATCATCGCCCCGCTCTACTCTGATGTCGACACACGAGGTTCGGGGCATGTCTACTACAGGTGAGATGCTTCCATCACTTAGATGGTGAAACTCAATTTATCGGCGACATCGCTAGAGAGACAAAAGAAGCAGAGCTCTTGGACAGAGCTACTCGTGAGATTCGGACGCATTTCTCCGACGCGGCTGATTTCCAAACGACCAGTCTGTTCATCGCCACGTGGGAAGATGTGGGTTACTTCAACCAGAAATCGGATCTCGTAAGTGAAATGACGAGTATAACTTTTCATGTGTAATAGCATGTGACGAATATACAGAAAAACACATTCCAAATGGTGATCGCGAGTGATGGCAGCAATAGTTACGCAAACTTTCTTTATCCCGAAAACGGAATTCAGTGGATACAGGGTGACGGAAAGATATCAAACTTGCCAGATGCCCGCGCTCAAGCCGGGTTCATGTCGGACGATCGCCGACTGTACACCTTGCGTGGATCGGGTACCGAACAGACGAAAAACTTCGACAAGTAAGTCACCGATTCCGATAGCTGATTATTCAAGGTTGGACTTGATCTTGTTGCAGGATGTCGAACGTGAATCGACCGGGCATGTGGCTATTCAAAATCGGCAACACGGGTCCTGGGGGCAACGTGTCACCTCCCGACGATAAGAACGCGCAGCCCGTGTCGGAAGAAACGTGCGCCCAAACGCAGTTCCCATGTCCGCCCAGTTCTCGATGTATCGATTACGAGAGTGGCTTTTGTTGTGTTTGTTCGGATGGCTATTTCGGGAACGGCAGAAACTGTTTGGAAAACAGTAAGTCCAAAGAATGTAGACTTGCTTAATGAAGAGCCATCGCGCAAATCTAATCTGTACTACTCGACCAAAGTCCGTTGCTCATATCGATGTCGTTGCAGACGTTCCCCAGCGTCTGAATGGGAAACTGTCGGGAAGGTTAAACGACGTTCACATTGACAGTGCAGATTTGCATGCTTACATCGTCACCCAAGATGGTCGCTCGTACACCGCCATTAGCAAGATACCACCGAGTATCGGTTTCGACATGCAAACGCTCTACACCCTCGGTGGCATCATCGGCTGGTTATTCGCCGCGCCCGCCCATTCAGGTGTCCCTAACGGGTTCGTCTTGACAGGCGGCGCGTTCAATCGCACCACCGAGGTGCACTTCCGCGATTCTGGCCATCAGATTTTCATCACAGAACAGTTCCTTGGTCCAGATGTGTTTAATCACATGAAGCTTGATGTTCATATCCATGGTACTCTCCCGACAATTCCATACGACAGAAAAATCGAGGTTGCCAATTACCAGGAGGAATACACCAAAGTCGGTCCTGGTCACATTCGCGCGCACTCCGTTCGCAATTACCGTCATGAGCAGCAACCATACGAACTATCGTTCACTGTTGACCAGACAATTGAGTTTGAGGAATGCGAGCACTCAGACAACGAGGACAAAGTAAAGGTGTTGCAGTTGCAGGTGTCGCGAAACTTCATCGTCTACGACTCGAGGGAGCAGATTATCAGATACGCATCAACCAACAAGATTTCTCAGCTATCAAGTAACGTTTTTTCTTTACGCGTTTCCGAACTCACACAAACCTTAATTTTTCTCAGGAGATGACCCGTGCATCGAAGGCAAATCGAAATGCGGAGAGCACAGCAGTTGTGTGGTCTCTGATGGGGACACGTTCAGATGTGTTTGCGACCGTGGATATCACTATGTCTATGAAGAGGACTCGCAGGGAGAGCGAGCTGCGTGTGTCGGTAAGCGGAGTACAGAGATCCATTCGGGTCATGTCAATCAATTCGACATTCGACAATCTATCGATTGTGTGCAGATATTGACGAGTGCACCACAGGAAGAGCTAACTGTCACCAGAGCGCTGAGTGCATGAATTATGAGGGAGGCTTCCAGTGCCAATGTCTGCCCGGATATCGAGGAGACGGACACCAGTGTCAGAGTGAGCACCGACTCGATCGCCTTCTGTACTAGTTGAGTTGTAATGTTTGTGTGTGCAGAGATACTAACATGCGACGACCTGCTGTGCGACATTAATGCCGACTGCATCCACATATCACCGAGGAACCCGGAATGCAAATGCAAAGCCGGCTTCAGCGGTGATGGCATGAGTTGCCAGAAGAACACGGCCCAGGTCCGCGACTGTCGGCAGTACAATTACTGCGATCCTGAATTCGGCGAATGCCTCCCCAACTATGCAGCCGGACGATTCTCATGCTTCTGCAAGCCGGGTTATCGAGGAGATGGAGAGAGGTGCTACAAGGAGACGGACTCGTGTGACGTGGCCGAGAACTGCAGTCCTGATGCGGAATGCATGTTTGACGACGAACTGAACGCATACACCTGCATGTGCAATCCAGGATTCTCTGGAGATGGATACTCGTGCGCGTCGGAAGGTGTGTACTATTCGCAGACCAAGAAGTTGCTACACGAATTTCTCTTCTGTCCTTGCAGCAAATCTCCAAAGCTGCAACACTCTCAACAATTGTCACCCTCAAGCGCAGTGCGTCTACGACAATCGTCTTTTTCAGTATCGATGTGTGTGCAATGCTGGCTTCAACGGCGATGGCCATCGGTGCATGCGATCTCGTAAGTGCATCACCACTTAAGTGACAACTGTCATTAATGGCCTACTGCTCCACAGAGGAAGCCGACTGCAGAGTGGCCGACATTTGCTCTCCTAACGCTAACTGTGCGCCGAACGCGGTGACGCGAACTTATGAGTGTCAATGCCAGGAGGGATATCGAGGTGATGGCATCAGGTGTGAACCGCTCGGTATGTAAGATCCAATAATTCAATTTCCAGTCAGAAATTGCATACCTTCGTTCCAGATGACTGTGCAAACAATGAAGACTGCGATGAAAACGCGCAATGCGTGTACGACAGCGGAACTCAGAGGTACAAATGCGAGTGCAATGCGGGATACAGTGTGGATGGAAGGGTGTGCAAACCAGATGAAAATGCACCATGCAATTACGTGGACAACTGCGACAGGAACGCTAAGTGTGTGTTCGACTTGAAGGTAAGTGACAACTTCTTCCCGCAACTGGAAATTTCTCATTTCTTCTTCTTTCTGAAGACGCTCAAGTACCGATGCGAATGCGAGACCGGCTATGAAGGTGACGGGAAACGCTGCGAGAAAGTGATCGTTGCGTGCAATATCGTCAACGACTGCGATGTCCATGCCAAGTGCGAGTACAGTTTCGAAGCCCAGGGATACAGGTGCAAGTGCAAGGCCGGATACCAGGGCGATGGATCTAACTGCAGACCGATCCGATCGTGCAAAGAGGATCCATACCAGTGCGACCTCAACGCCGAGTGTCTGTTCTTGCAAGAATCGCAATCGTACCAATGTCAATGTCGATATGGATTCATCGGCGATGGTTTCAAGTGCACCATCGCCCCCCGACATGAAGGCGATTATCTCATCTTCGCGCAAGGAATGTCACTGCTGCGGATGCCACTGAATCCGACGAAGCGTGACATGGGCAACTTGATTCTCACGAAACCGGCACAGACACCTGTTGGTCTCGATGTTGATTGCTTCAAAGGATACATCTACTGGACGGATATCAATCAGCGCGCCATCCACAGAGCCCCGTACAACGGTTCACTGTCCGAAACGATCATTTCCGAAGACTTGCAGTCCCCTGAGGGGCTCGCAGTCGATTGGGTTAGCCGCAACATTTACTGGACAGATTCGACGAAGAACACAATTGAGGTAGCCAAACTTGACGGGTCGATGCGAAAGGTGATCATTAAGGACGGTCTCGTTGATCCGCGTGGCATCGTCATCGACCCGCTCAGAGGCAAAATGTACTGGGCTGACTGGAATCGAGCGTCACCCAAAATCGAAGTGGCCAACATGGACGGGTCGCAGAGAAGAATCCTCGTCGATAACAATTTAGGTTTGCCCAACATGCTGGCAATCGATTTCAATCATTACGAACTGTGCTGGACGGATGCCGGTTTGCGACGTATTGAATGCATAAACATTGCAGGATCTAATCGACGAGTGGTCTTCACCCCAGCTCAGTATCCTTTCGACTTGACTATCTTCGAAGACTTCATCTACTGGACTGACTGGGAAATGTAAGAACGAAAACATACCGCGAGCAGACCCCTTGAATCATGTCACATTATTCCCTTGTCGCAGCAACTTCATCTTGAAAGTGAATCGCAACGGAGGCGAGTCTCACCTTCTCGAACTACCTCCTGGCGGCAACGGCAAGGTGTACGGCATCGTCACCATTCCGGACCAGTGTCCACACATGGCTAACCCGTGTGCAGTCGACAATGGAGGCTGCCAGCACATATGTGCACCGAATGGACGTGGCGGACGCACCTGTTTCTGTCCAGACAATGATATCACTTGCAGACCAGACTCTACTCCGAGCGTTTAGACCGGAAAACTTGTTAGTCTAGATTGCACAGCGAATAACGGCGTCATTATTAGTTGTCACAATATTATAGACACAAATGAACGTAGAGAATATGAGAATATAAATTTGAATTTAAACATCCTAGTAAATGCTACAAAATAGCTATGGTTTATACACGCGCATCGATTCATGTCAATTCACATTCGACTCGTGTCAGTTCAGTTCACACTTATTTTCCCACTTTGCCCAGTGACGTATCAGTCTTCGGGTTCGCAGTGACGGACTGCACGGCCACTATCACTTCGTTCGCTTTGGTCTGCAGTTCCCGTAAATCATTGATGTAAAGCAGTCTCAGGACCTTGATAGCGCGCTCCAGCACCTTGTCGCCGGCCGCGTTCGCGAATCCGAGCGCGATGTCATCGATGGTGAACTTGGCATTGGCCGCCTTCTTGCCAAGAGCTGCTTCTTCGCTCTCTCGCCTGGTCACAGCGTCGGCCGAAAATTTGTTCAGCACCAGGACACTGATAGCGGCCAACGTGGTGAGATGGTTCTCGTGTTTGGGCACTTTGAGAAGTGCGGCCAGCGACGCGACGCCTGCCTTGAACTCTTCACTCTCGAAGTCAAGATTGTCGATCGGGTTCGACTGGACCACTTTGGGTGCGATGAGCGCTTTCTTGATAGCGTCCGAGTTCGCCTCGCTGTACTTATCACAGTTATCTTCATACTCGAGTCGCACAGCGAACCCGATCAGCCAGTCGATGACGCGCACTCGTTGCGACGCGTCAAACGGACATCCGACGTCCGACAGGTACTGAACAATGAATAACGTCAGTTAAGTTACGCCCGAAAGCATTCGTTCTAGTAGGAAGACATCGCGTCTCTTCTCACCTGTCCGAACGCCGCGTTCCACTCATTGCTCTTCACTTGTCGCAATCGAAACCGATCGTCGATCTTGTAGTGCCTGATCTTCTGATCTTCGAGCCAAACTACCAAGTTCCTAAACTGTGGTTCATCTAGACGAAGATTCGAGAGGAGCCACGTTAACAGTAACTTGCTGACAAAGCAGCGATAATGTGAGTGCGTCGCAACTCACCTTTCACATCGAACGAGTCCGGATTGTGGTACGAGAGAGTCGACAGTTTGCGGTGGAACATTCGGTGAGTGGAGCGATATCGCAAGACAAAAATCAGATCCAGTGCGGTAAATGGTGGTGGGTAAGTAATTGTCGGCAGACTTTTCGTCGATGCGATCGATGTTAGGAATGGAATAAATGCAGGTTGATCCTGATACGGGAGCGCCTCGAGAGCGCCTCTAGCGAGAAGCGGTTCAACTTGGCCGAACTTCACCGCCCAGGCTTGGCGAATCTGCGGTCATTTTAACTTGGAGCCAAATATTATTTTCCAGTATCAAACTTGCTGCACGAAACGCGCAATGCAGATCACATGCACATTGCACGTTGCGTGCGAGTACAAAACATAACTACATTGCAACACCAGTTTGGTGAGATTAACCATTAAGGAATGAGCTAGATTCACTTTTGATTGTGACTTAGCGAAGCCCGATTATCACAATTGTTTGGTCGCTTACACAACCTTGTTGATGGCCACTCCGTGTTGGGTGGGTTCGTTGTTGAACTCGTCTTGGCGAAATCGCATCGCATTTCATCCGCGTCTTCGTATGACTGCAGATATGTCCATCTCAGACATGGATTCCCGGTGCCGTCCAGCAGTGGGCCCAAGTGTGTGACGCGTGCCTTGCTCTCATTATTGGTGGTGTTGCCCGCGTCGATGGACAGAAGATGCGGCAACAACCGGAATATTTTTACCTCCGGTTTTATCCTTGCCAGAATAGTACTACTCATCAATGTCGCACCAAATCAAGTACCGAAACATCTTCGCGCGGCACTCCAAGTGTTGAGTAATGGTGATGGTGCGAATCAGTTAGCCGTTCCTCTCCTTGATCTTCATCTCCGTTCCTTTGAACATTTACTCGCCGTACTTGACGCACAACTTGCACTGATAGCATCAGAATGTGACCGCTCTGCTCTCGTTCTTGTTCTTGTACTCGGCCAACTCTTTCGCGTGTGTATTCTTCATGTGCCCGGACATTCGCAATACCTCATCTCGCATAGAACTGTGTTGCAGATGCTGTCTTGCAGATGCAGCACGTCAGCTCGTCTGTGCTCGATTCCGAGGTCGGCTTCATGTGCAAACGGTACAAGTGCAGTTTCAAGCTCGACGGTGTTTTGTCGCTGGTCACATTCATCGATGGGACATTTGTACGTCAGTGTCCCTTGCTTGTCATTCGGCACGTTGCATATCTTGCATTGTCGTCTCCACTCGGACTCCAAGTGCTTATCTGCCACGTGATTGACGAGCTGAACTTCTGTCATCATCTCGTCACATCCATCAATGGGACACGGGTACGGATCATGGCATTTAGACTTCTTGTGAGTGGCAAGTTTCCGGGCATCATCGAACGTTTGCTTGCACTTGTCGCATGTCGGTTTGTCCTTCTCTGCATATCCTTCGTATGATTTTCGCTGTCTTCGATCTCGTTCGTCACCGGTTTATGATCAGTTTATCATGAGCAGCTTTTCGTTTGCTGCTCGTCGCTTCTGGTCTGGCCTTCAACTCGTTTACCTCTTTCTTGAGACTAGCGTTCTCTTCATCTTTCTTCTGCACCTCCTTCTCGAGTCCTTCGTTCTCTCGTCTCGTCTCGCCTCATCTCGCCTCATCTCCGTTTCTCTTCTCCATTTCGTTTTCGATCACTTCACGAGATGCATCGAATTGGTGCCAATGAAGTACCGAAACTTATGATTAATTGTCGCGCGATGCGCATGCAAATGGCGACATTCCTGTGCTCGTGCTCGCTGAATGCCATCTACTAACCGAAGACTAACCTTCGTTTCGCGCAACTGGAAGCGATACTCTTCGTCCTGGAACGAGAAACGACAAGCATCGAAATCAGGTGGTAAACCGGACTCAACGACACCGCGACGGGAATGTACCGAAGTTTTCAGTCGCAGTTGCGCCACCCGAGCAACCCAGTCGTCTTCTTCGACATCACGATTGGCACCACCGACGTGGGACGCATGAAGATGGAACTCTTTGCTGACGTCGCGCCCAAGACAGCTGAAAACTTCCGAGAGGTACCATCCAGGTCGCTGACGATCATGGTCAGCATTAATCGTTGTTTTGATTTTTCGCTAGTTTTGTACTGGGGAGCACAAGAAAGACGGAGTGCCGATCGGATACAAGGGCAGCACATTCCACAGAGTGGTCAAGGACTTCATGATTCAGGGTGGTAAGCGAACCCAACGATCTAATCATGTTGTCAACTGTCTCCTAACTCGCTTTCCGGTCTCCCATCTCGTTGACAGGCGACTTCGTTAACGTGAGTGGATCGACGCTAATTGCCAGTTACAGTATCCATAACTTGGCTTGATTGCAGGGAGACGGAACTGGGGTGATGAGCATTTTCGGCGGCGGAAAGTTTCCCGATGAGAATTTTAAGCTCAGGCATGACGCGCCCGGTTTGCTGTCGATGGTGAGTGTCGATCGTCACTGTGTTGATTTGTGTCCTAATCATTTTCTGCTGTCCATTACCATCACCAGGCTAATAGCGGCAAAGACACGAACGGCTGCCAGTTCTTCATCACGTGCACCAATTGCGACTTCCTCGATGGTAAGCATGTTGTGTTTGGACGTATCATCGACGGTCTGCTGGTGATGCGAAAGATCGAAAACGTGCCGACGGGACCGAACAACAAGCCGAAAATTCCCGTCATCATTTCGCAGTGCGGCGAGATGTGAACCGAATATAATAATAAAATCACCGCTCATCAAGTAAATATTGCGTGTAATTCATTCACCCATCCGGGAATCGATGAAATGAACGAATACAATTGATATAAAGAGCTGGAAGAGCTGAAGAGCTGGAATACAGTGATCAGAAGAATAGCTTGTCGGTGCACTGACGTTCACTCGGCTCCACATCCTAATTAATTAATTTTTCTAACGCTAAGTAAGAAGTTGTTCCAGTTCACAAGCGTTCGGAAGCGAGTGGGTCGCATCGGTATTGTACTGAATTAATGGCAAGGCTTATATTCGCCGCTTTTTCAGTGCGCCTTGAGGCACGCATATCGATTGTCTTCGTGTTGTGTATGGCAAGGCCCGATTCACATGGCACTATCGCATCACATTGCACTTTAGTGACTTGTTAATGGCACATATCTTCCAGATAACATGCAATCAACGCGCGAGACAATAAATCATGTAAATCACTTTCGTCGCTTGCTTCGAAAACGCGATGTGTGCGAAAGGTTGACGATAAACGACTTTGAAAAATCATCAATATTTCGAATGAGACACCGATGGTGATGGGATGCCCCAGAAATCATTTATCCGACCGAGCATCGAGCATTACGGATTTCGGTGTTTGGCGTCCACGCATGCAAATGAAGAAGAAAGGAAAAAGCAAAGCGCCCTGAAGAATTGTATGTGTAGTGCACCGGGATGAAGAGACACGACACAATCACAATGAGTGGCAAGAAGCGCAGCGGAGGAAGGACGAAGGAGGAAGTGAGTCAAGTCGCGCGGAGAGTCATGCAAATGAGAGCGGCAAGGGACTGAAAGAGTGAGAGCGCTTTGTGGTGTTCGCGATCGAACTCCTGCTCAAACTCAACTCAAATTCATTGACTTGATAAAAGAGTTTGCGGGTTGCACACATGGAGACGGTGATGAAGAGATGAAGAATGGTGCCGTGGACACGATTCGCATTATCTTCGTCGGTCGTCATCGCACTGCAATCACTTAGCGCTAATGTTTCGAGCCATCATCACGATCGCATTTCCTTTGTTTGTTGCCCGCACAATTCATCACCGAGATCGCGATTATTAACTAAGAGCGGCACAGCCATCCCTTTGATGCAGTACGATCTGGATCTGGATCTCGTCTTCGAACTGATCGTCAGTTGTATGGTGTGATCTTATTCTCGTCTCACACGCACATCAACATTTTGTCTCGCGTCTCGTCGCCTTTATTTGCTTTGATTAAGCGATTAGTGCAAGTAACAAAAGTATCACCTCGCGACGTGCTCGGTGCACATTTTCACATTCCTCTCGTTATCATTCGCAATCGCAATGCCGATCTTATATTGATATTGATTGGTGTGTCGCAACGACAACATAATCAGAGAGCGACTGTGTCCTGGAGCGGAGCAACGTTGTCGGCATTCGATGTTCACCACAGTGCACTATTGGTGGCATTGTTTCGGTGTCGTCTAATGATTACGGAAATACGATCCGAACAGCAACGTTACGAGATGCTTGTGAGTAGTGTGACAAGCGCACTGCCGATATGCAGCTTCAGGTAAAGCGAGTGATTAATGAGTAACATCAACATTATTAACGCGACGAGCGTTCCGTAATTAGACGTTATTCAAACAGAGATCAGCTCGTCGTGATAAGACGATTTTGTTCCTCTCTTATCGAGCAGGCAATGTGGCTGAGAATGAGAATCGCGCACCACTGCTGGCACTCGATCTCGATCTCGATCTGGATCCCGATTTCCAACTACTCTTCATCTCGTTGATCGTTGATGGCTCGTCATCTTCGTTGACAAGAAGATGCACACACACAGCACGCATTGCATTGCATTTTATCGAATCGCATAGTGGGCATCGCGTTGCATTTGCATTCAATCCATTCAATCAATAGCGGGTGTATGGATATGGAGACGAATATTTCGTGCTGTTTGTTTCAACATACAATCTTCGTCGTCATAACTGATCATCATTTTTTGCTATATCCATCGTGTGCCTGCCTGCCTGTCTGCATCTAGACAGTGCAACATCTTGCATCTTGCATCAGACGCGCGACACGCCGACCAGAAAAAGACGACAAAGAAACCAGGAAGAAGGAGAATGCCGTGAAACAATACAGAAAACAGGAGCCGATTCTCGACAAATATTAGTTTTTTAATCTGATATACACGACGACGAGCTAAAAATTCGTTCGGCTATGGTTGTGCTCGGCTCGCTAACACGAACGTAAGATAAAGCGATAGATTTAGAGTTGCGTTAATGTCTCGAGCACGAATTACAGGCGAAGACAATGTCTCCTAGCTATTGAGATAACGAACGAGTCAGTTGGCCGAGCGGCTCTGATCAAATGGATTCGAATGGCAAGGAGAGAGAGAGGATGCGAGAGGAGAATCTCGTGAATCGCGTGTAATGTGCCTGCCAATTGATGGTCGAACTCACTTTATAAAGTAATATCAGCTCGTCGTTGTTGGCTCGCACATGCCGTAAACGTCAATTGACGGCTTGGTTGCGATTTTCGAGCTTTGTTCAACCGGCAATCGAACGGCGGCATCGTTTAAAGAAGGAAACGAAGAAACGAGTGAAGGGGAATGGAAGGAAGGAAAAAGGGAGTCGCTCAGCTTCCCGATGCGTTTGAAAAGCACAATCAGATGACATTTCTTCTTGTCGATGAGCTGCACTTGGTCGGTGTCGCGTGAAGTGCTCATCACACATCAGAGATGCTCGTCAACACGCCTGTGATGAGTGTTGACCGTCTCGATCACCGTGTTGCTGCTGTTTCAATGCGTTCGTTTCTCCTTCATCAGCAAACTTCTCGTCTCGTCTCGTCTCATCTCATCTCATCTCCTTCTCCTCTTCTTCTTCTTCACTCTTCTGGCATCGATGCGCGCTTCGTTTTCGTTTCTTTCGCCTTATTGTCAAATGACCAGCAGATAAAGCAACACACTGACGAGGTCATAATATGAGGACCTTTTACATGGCCAAAGAGTTCTTCGTGCATGCGATGCCAACTCTCCAGAGAGATTACGTCGAGCAAAAAGAGACAGAAAAGCAGTCCAGAATGGAGAAGGAGAAGAGATCTTCAGAAAGAGTTGCTTAGCGCAATAATCTGTGCGCGGGCTTATCTGACGTCTTGCACAGAGCGAAGACGTGCCATCAAAATGAAGTTTTCGCGACTGCCATGTGCCAAGTGACTGCCGACTGACGATTCGAATGCGAACTCGAACTCGAACTCCAATAATGATGACGACGTCGATACATACAAAGAGTTATCATGCATGCCTAAGTTTGAGACGACGAACGGAGCGGCGAGAATGCAGACGTAGAATGTTGGCGTGTTTGTCGAGTGCAAACATTCGGCAATTAGCCTGCCAAAACGAACACGAATGAAAAACGGAACGGAATTAGAGTCTGTTCTGCCGTCAAGCCAGCTTTCTCTCACCGTTGCGTCATCCAAGCTTAGTTCGCACTTTTGCTTTGCTCGTGCTTTTGTTTAGCATTTAAATTGCCGAGTAGTCACTTAACGTTTAGGCCAAATTGAGTTTCTCTCGCGTGCGATGAGCGCTGCCGCATTTCCAAATGTACGTGTAACTAAGAGGAGTCTTTATATATCTATCAAAATCCAATTGAGAGTCAAACCAAGCGAATCAGCACTGTAGAATCGCGTCTGTCTCACGAGATTCAGACAAAAACGTGGGCACAAGACGGAAAAGTGGCGAATGAGATGGAGATGGAAATGGAGTAGGAGAAGGAACAGCAAGAAACACTCGGCATTTATTGTTGCGAGATTCGCGAAATGCGTTTGTCGTCCAGTTTTTTTCCAGTAGACGTTTCACATTTCGCTTCGTAATCCGATACTGAAAGTTAACTTTTTAAAAGGGAAATTTACACACCAGAGAGCGAGAGGCAGATGCGAAATAGACGAGAGAGAGAGTAGGCAAGAAGTGCTCGGAAATTTTCGTGATGATGACGGTGACAAGCACCGTGGTGATGGTGGTGGTAATGTCGATGAGGATGAGGATGGGAATGAAAGGAGATGGAGAGAGACTGACGATGCCCCAGTGCTGTGCCTCGTTGTATTCACACGACATTGATGGCTGATAGCTGTCAAAATCACATGCAACAAGCACTATTTCACCGAGTTAATGATTTGGTGGCCGAGGCACCGCCGCGTTCCAGGCGCAAACTGATCGCATCGCATTTCATTCGACTGGAGCTCTGCTCGGTGCTTTTCTCTCTTCTCATCGTTGATCTCGTCTCGTCTGTCTGAGTGCCACTCCGCCAACTTCAACTAAATTAATGTCACGCGTGTGATATGGCATTATATGTCAAACTTGATTAATCGCGTCAGGACAAGTTCGCTTGTTATTCATTTTTCATAAGTTGATTGCATTAAGATTCGCGAGCGAGAT
>JAGGCA010003858.1:14831-29502 GCA_022876805.1 Osperalycus tenerphagus | reverse complement strand
GTTTACCTGTGAACTGAGGTGGACAGACGCATTCGAAATCGTGGACATCGACTTCTCGGCAAGCGGCATTGTTCAAACACATTGACCGCTCACACGGAGAGTGAGCCCCGCAATCGTCGACATTCGACGCGTCCACTACCGAATTGACCAGATCGTACTCGACACTGTTTACTTCGATGTGCGCCACGCAACCATCGAAGCCGTGCTGGACTTCAGCGTACGGCGAAAGTTTTACGTTCTGAACATCGATACCGCCGATGTAGAGTGGCAGCCCCAGATTGAGACCCCGTGTCTGTCCTGGTGACTCGCCGTGAACAGCCAAACCATTGCCGATGGTCAACGAGCCACGTTGCAGACTACGTTCAGCAAGAATGCTGATCCACTCATTTTCGGTGACTTTGTCGTTGCTGCGAAGTATTGCGGGGCCTGAACCAGTATCGAAGCGGAACTCGACACTCTTGTTGCGAATAGCGAGCGATATGAAATCTCCAAAGCCATCGTTACTCTGGGCGGAATACATCAGGAGGCCATCGCGGTCCACCTTCCGCGGTTTTACTCTCAGGTTCATTCTCATCCGCATAATGGAGTTCGGTGGCGTTGGGTAGGCGATGTAGGCGTCATCGGCGAGTGCTGGTTCCACAATGACGATGTCCTTCTCACAGCGAAGCCCCGAGCGACCGAACGGGCAGTAACAGTCGAAGCCACCTTCGACACGATTCACGCAACGGCCTTCGCCGCAGACACCTGGATAGCAGGCATCGCCAATTCTGTCGCAGTTGACACCTGAGAAGCCAGGTGGACAAATGCACTTGTAACCAGAAGCGGACGCCGCTTCCTGGCAGATGCCGCCGTGAAGACATGGACTAGTTTGACACGTTTCGCACGAAGCAACACCGACAGATTCGACGGCATCTCGTATCAGATCGTGCACGACGGGGCCAATTTTGAATAGACTAATGCAACCGACGAACCCCGCATTGGTACCCGCCGACTGAGGAATCGCGCCGTAATTCGGATGGCCGCCAACGTAGAGAGCTTCGTCCAAATCGAGTCCCAAAAACCGACCCGATGTCGCGCCGGACACTTCGTGTTGTTCGTCGACGTGCAGAGTGCCCGATTTCTGGCCACGGCTAATTTTGATGTTGTGCCATTCGCCCATGGTCACGGGCTGTTCGCTTCTTAGCGTGGCCGGCCCATCGCCAAGTTCGAATACGAATTCGACGTAGCCGTCATGCAGACTGAGCGAAATGAAATCGCCATTGGGACGATTCTGGCCGTTGTACAAAATGAGACCGTTGGCAGTGTCGGGCTTGAGAGAAAGCTCAACATCGAAATTGAGATAAGCGTCAGGCAGTGTTGGTAAGGTGAGGTATGAGGCGGGCGTCTGCGGGAAACTGGGCACCACACCGGTGACAACCAGGATCGTGGGTATGTCGAGTGTGGCTTCAGCATTTCGAGCGCTGCATATGAAGGTGCCCGCATCATCACTGCGGACACCGCGAATTGTCAGTTTCTCGTTGTCCACTTCGATGTGAGGTGACAGAGTTGCGCCTTGCTTCAGCCAAGTGTACGCGACCGGTGGCTCGAGAGTCGTTGTACAGTCCATCACCACATTGGACCCAACGGGCGCTGTTTGCGTTTGAACTGCGTCCGGAGAATAAGTGGGAATATCTGGGCAACGAAAGAAGGGATCGTCAAGAATCGTTCACCATTCAATTCGCGTCACGTTGCACTCAGCAATTAGACCAACTTACAGGAAGTGTTAATGCGTGTAACCGAGTTGGCATGGAAGAATTAGTGGTAGGAAAACAGCATTGAGCAGCATTGAACAGCATTGTTGAGCAGAACAGAGCGAACACAACACGACAACCCAGGCAGCTAATTGCCTAATTGTCCAGTAACCTACTAACAAATTACCTTGAATGGTGAGCACATGGTCAGTATTTAACGATCCAGCGTAACTGTCGACAGTACACCGATAAATGCCGCCGTTCTCTGCTCTGACACCGTTGATGGTCAGCACGTGGCCACGAACTCGCACATTTTCCGGGAACGGGAGGTCTCGGTTGAGGAACGACCAGGTGATGTTCGCTGTTGGGTCACCGGAAGTCTGACAGTGGAGGGCAATCGTATCACCCATGTTGACAATGTCTTTGGTTGCGCGAATTTTCACGTCCAGCGTGGGAATGGCTACGGAAAATAAATATAATTTCACCCTCTACAGTCTATTAGGCATTAATTACTTAATTAATTTTCGATAGCGTGCAAGACGCGTTTATCTAACCATCTCATACATAACATCACCAGAGACGATCATTTTTCCCATTTCCAAAAACCTACATCTAATTGTGATTTATCGGAATTACGGTCACCTAGTTTTATACATCAGGACTAAATGTAGTAAATTGGCCAAAACTGCGACTTTTATACTCCGTAATGAGTCCGAAAAACGAGCATTTTTTAGTCCGAATTCCGACCGAAATGGAGGGTTATAAGTCCGAAAAATGATCGTCTCCAAACATAACACGCAGAAATGAATACCAGTGCAATCTGATTCATCCGAATAGTCGGCACAATCATAATGCTTGTCACACCGAAATCTGATGTCGACGCAAGACCCATCGCGACATCGGAACTGATTCATGTCACAACCACGCTCTGAGGAACGGAAATCAAAATTTACAACTTTAAGTAAGGGAGATCAAATCAATCTGTTCAAGAGGCAGCAGGCAAGAAGTCATGGCAAGAAGTCATGGCAAGAAGTGATGGCAAGAAGTGATGCCACTCTCTAGACAGTAATGATGGTAGAGTCCAAAATCATTTTCATCAAGGAAGTCACCTCGGATATTGAGTAGAACATAATCGCGAATTAATCGCCCATCAGGTGTGGTGGCCGAGCAAATGTATCGTCCTGCGTTGTCCGGACGAACACTTCGAACCCTGAAAGAGTGGGTAATTCGAATTAAATTAAATTAAATTAGACTCAAACAAATACAGAGGAAGAAGTATCACAGAACACAACCATAATTCATTGTTGATTTCTCGACTGTTCTCCGGAAGAGGTCCTCCGTCTTTCGACCATCGGATGGCTGGTCTCTCAGTCCCAGTGATATGACATTTAAGCTCGACGTTCGATCCGACAATTGCGGTCTCCTCCTTGCGAACCGGAAGTCCCGTGGAGATGTCATCGTCGACAATGACTTCCGCCACTCCTTCGGCTTTTCCTGCTGTGTTGACGGCAGTGCAGAGATATCGACCCGCGTCCGTATGTGCGATACCTCTGAACTCTAACCGTGCACCCACTTGGACTACCCGCGATGGTAGTGATGCTCCGATCTTGCTCCAGTCGATCGTAATTGGCTGATCGCCGGTTGCAAGACAATCAATGAAAATATAGTCTCCTGGACGGGCTGTTTGTCTAGGTGGATGAAGTTGGATTCTCGGTGGAGCTGGATAGAAAAGGATGATTATAGTATATGGGTGACTAGTAGTGATAATGTAAAGCTGACAAATTTAATTACGTTTACCTCGAGCCCAGACACCTTATTAGCAGCCGTGCAAGAGGAGTTATAGGCGGTAAGCAGAGACTGGCGCAGTTCGCAAACTGGGTTCACTTACCGACAACAGCAAGTCGGGCGGAAGACTGGAACAAGAGAATGTCGCCCTCGACGATCCCCAGGCATCGATATTCACCAGCGTCCGACGACTTGACATCCTCGATGTACAGAACGCCATTCTCGACTCTCCCATTCTCGGGTATTCCCTCTTCACGAGTCCACCTCAAATCGACTTCACGCTCGGTGCCGCGCACAAAGCATCTCAGTTCAGCGCGACTTCCGGCCGGCACGGTGACCACGCGATCTTCGACCATCACACCAGGCACGAGAGATTCGCTCGGCTCTTCGACGATCACCTGAATTCGTTCCTCGGTTATTCCCGTTTCGCTGTGACCGGCACAGACGTAGTGCCCGGAATCGGCCGTGGTGACATCAGGCAGCTCGAGAACTGCTCTTCCTGCTTGCTCCTGAGTTGGTGTCGCATACGAAACGAATGGTTGCCTGTGCTTGCGCCACACGACACTCGTCTTCGGGTCGCCACCATTTGCCACGCATTCCAAACGTACTGTTTCTCCTGGACGGACACGATATGGACTTGTCTGCAAAATTCGAATGGTTGGCGCACCAGCGACATGGAGAATTGCGGGCGCAGACACGCGACCGGCGACATTCTCAGCCGTGCAAATGTATGTACCATCTTCATCTCCCGTGACACGATTAAACCTGATAACTCCACCATTGAGAATTTCGGTGCTGCTCGTGAAAGGGCTGCCATCAGCTCGTGTCCACTCAGTTGTCGGTGATGGGATTCCGGCCATGATTCGACACTGAAACAATGCTGAGCCGCCCTGCTGGATGACCTGTGACGCTTCCGGGTACAATTCTATGGCTGGCACTTCTCGTCTCTCGATCTCAACAATTGCAGCAGCTTGTGCTGATCCTTCTGCATTGTCAGCGCGACAAACGTACAGACCACGGTCTTCAACGATGGCATCTTCGATGGTCAAAACATCACCAGATATCTTATGACGCAAAGCCAACTCTCCTTCCGTCTTCGACCAAGTAATCGTCGGCAACGGATTGCCGGACACGATGCAGCGAAGTTCACCGCGTTGTCCCTGGGTTATAGTTTGTCTCTCTGGCTCCACTCTGACCGTCGGCGGTCCCCTTCCTGTCTCTAGCGCCACTCTCACTTGCGATTGAGCGGTACCATGAATATTGGTACCCGTGCAAATATAAACGCCTTGATGAGCTTCTGTAACTCGCGGAATCGTCAGCAAGCCACCGACAACGGAGGCTTCTTCGGGAAGTGCATCGGCCCCAGCGAAACTCCACTGGACTTCCGGCATCGGAGTTCCGGCGGCACGGCACGCAATTCGCAGTGTCTCGCCACGCTCTGCATCGTAATGCGATGGCGAAACGATCACTTCCGGTCTCGTTGGCGGCTCCTCAGTTTCTTCACCTTGCACGAAGATGATCGTACGAATTTGGTCACTTCCTGCAGAATTGGTAGCCGTGCAGAAATATTCCGCTTCATCTCGTTTAGTGACAGACGGAATGTGGAATACACCATCGTCTGAGATGGTCGCGCTCGGATTAATGATGTTGTCTCTGCCGCCGGTCCAGGTCAATTTCGGTAGCGGAAAACCTTCGGAGATGCACCGAAACTGGACCGGATGTCCGACGTTGACACGTAGAAATCTGGGCTCGATTCGGACACGCGGCACAGCAGGCGCGTGTTGACTGTCCACGATGAGTGTCGCGTGGGATTGTGCAACACTCTGCAGATCTGATCCTGTGCATATGTAATTCCCGCTGTCTTCCGGTCGCACGTTCGCTATTGTCAATATGCCACTCGCTTCGGTTGCCGTCTGTGGCAGGGATCCACCTTCTCTCGTCCACACGAGGTTGTATGTCTGGAATACAAAATATAAATCTACGTGGCTCCCTCAACGACTTCCATCTCCACCACATTCACTCACCTCACTTATCTGGCTTGTACCCGAACATCTGTACGTGGCAATCCCGCCAGGAGCAACTCGCAATATTCTCGGTTCTTCCACTCGAACTGTGATTGTCGCACCTCCTGAACTCGGTTCACATCTTCCTCCTGGCTGAAGAGGATTTCCTGAAATTGATCGAGTGCATTGCGTCATTTAGACATCGCTGGTCACAAAACAATTACCTTGGTAACTCGGTGCACATCGATCACAGTTGCGTCCGATATAACCAGGAGGACACGCATTGCACGTCGGCTGACCATCTGAATCCTGGTAGCAAGTTTGCGAGAATCGGTTTGAGGGAATAGTTAGTGGGCAAGGACATGGCTTGCAATCTTCAGGAGTTCCTCTGGCAGCATCGCCATAATGGCCAATATCGCATTGCTCGCAGTGATTGCCGACAGTATTGTCGCGACATCTCAAACACGCGCCAGTCTCGGGGTCGCATGTCTCCGAATGGGAATTGCAATTGCATCGCGTGCATCGACCATAGCCCGGTGCTGAGAAGTCCTTGATATAACCAGGCGCGCATTCCTCGCACGACAAACCGATGTAGCCCGGCGGACAGACGCACTGCTCCACTTCGATGGCGAGTCCTTGTCCTGTTTGCATGGGCACAGCGGTCTCCATGATCACTCTTCGAAGCAGCGTCATCGTCATCTTCTTGTGGAACGACGCCCGTATCAGTAGTGCCTCAACGTTGGACAAAACTCTGAAGAATTCCTCGCGAGTCGCGTCTCGCGCCGCTCTCGCGTCGATGACTTGCCAGAGACTTTCGCGCAACTGTACTTGGAAATCGCGGTTCTCGCTGGGCTGAAGACCGACGCTGTTGACGTAGAAGACGGTAATCCCATTTCCCTAACAAGAACACAGAGTGATGGTGATTAACGGATTTCGTGTGCGAAAACATAGATTCGTGTTCACTCACGGTGATCTCCACGTCGACATCGACAAACAAGTTCTCGTGTTCGTTGTCCTCAGCGATGAATTGTTGCGTGTAGCGCAGGTACCCGCCGTATGAAGTCAACTGAAATATGCCCGGGTTGGGTTTAAAACGCCACTAACGAGTCGTCGGTCATTACCTTGTTGCCGAGGAACTGTTCCGGGAGAGACCAGTACAAAGTTCGACCAGCAGGCTCAAAGTCAAAGAGGCTGAAGCTGACTTCGTTCTGTGTCGGATTGACGATGATGCCTTCAGTGATTGTTTGCGTCCGATATCTATCTGTCAACTGGAAGTTGTGGGTGAAGGGTTCCTTCTCGTTGAGTTGCATCTGTATTTGGTCTCGGTAGTACGAACTGCTGCTGCACGCAGTGGTAACTGCCGAACAGAAGCATTCAGTGCAGCCTTGCGGATTGCTTTCGTCCAGATTAAAGAATCCTTCAGAACACTGGTCGCAGTTACGACCACGGACATTCTTCTTGCAGTCGCAATTCTGGTTCAAGTCGCACTCTTCAGCAAAGCTGCCACGCTTGTCGCACTGACAAGGGATTTCTGGAAGAGGAATTTAGTTCTGGAAACTGTTCCTCTCCTGTGTTTAATCAACGAACCGTAGGCCGGCCTGCAGTCGTACGGAGTGCCGCGCGTGGCTTCGCCATTGAACCCGGGGGCGCATCGCTCGCAGAAATCGCCCACAGTATTGTGCTGACAGTTCTGAAGATCGATGTACAGATTCAGCAAGACGTCTCATGTCTCGAATTTCATCACCTTACTTTGCACACTCCCGATTCGGCATCACAGTCGCTCGAGTGACTATTGCAGAAGCATGGCCTGCACAGATCTATGTGCCGTCCTTGTCCAGATCGCGTGTGACCAGCAACACAGCCTTCACACGACAATCCTTGATAACCAATCGGACATCGACACTGCTCAACGGCCAGCGCACGTCGGTAGTCAGTCAGATCTTCCGGTGGTCTCTCAACAGCGATGTCCAGAGAGGCCTCAACGAGTGTTGTTGACGACGTATCACTTGAGTAAGTTGCCTTGATCAGGACCGCATCCAGATTGGCCAACGCCGACATCAATCTTTGCCTGGTCGTCGGTTGGCCATTCGACTCGAGCCAGAACGTTTCCAGTATCGGTACCGATATCGAATTTGGCAAACTCACGCGAACTTGTTCGTTATGTCTGTAAATTAACTCAATGCCATTGCCACTGATTCGTATATCGGGATCGCTGTTCGGTGTACGGAAAAATCCCTGGTCGTATTTCACCGTGTAATTCAGTCGACCGCCGTACGCAGTAATCTTGTTACCAAGAAATTCGTTCGCCAGGCTCCAGTAGTACGAATCTTCTCTAGGCACCGAATTGAAGGCCCGGAATGTCAGTTGTCCAGTCCTGTAGTCGACTTGAAGATTCTGGTGAACGACATGCGTTCTTTGACTGTTGGACAAGGTGACACCGCTCGGTGTCGACATGGAAGACAGTTGGAGTGTGTCGCGATACCAGGAACTCGATGTGCAGGAATTGGTCACTCCCATGCAGAAACAGTCAATGCAGCCGTTTGGTGACTCGGGACTCAAGTAATACGAATTCGCCCGGCACTGGTCGCACCGCGCTCCCGTCACAAATGGCTAAATCGAAGTCCACGAAAATCATCATTCAAGGGCCTACCTTCCATGGGTCATCTTACTTTGCACTGGCACAAACCAGTTGTCGTACTCGGGTAGACAGTCAGGCTGCCAACAGGATCACACTCGAGGCCCAAAGCTGAAAATTAATTGCAAACAAATTCAATTTGAGAAGGTAAAACTGAGGAATGAGAAAATTGGAGAAAGATTGAAGAGTAAGCAATAACTGACCACAGCCGGACTCATCAGTAGCATGAAGACATTGAGCAATGTCGATACAGAGAGCATCTGATTTACATCGAAATTGATCAGGTAGGCAGGGTTCTGAAAGCATGACCACAGACATAGACAGTCGACATGCAGCGTTTGTGCGGGCAATCAAATTACGAAGATGTAGTGGGGACGGCGAGAGGTATCATACCTTTTTGTCGACACCTTCCACCAGGCTGGAAAGGATTTCCTGAAATAGTTGTAACCATTCATATTTGTAGTACCACTCAGTATGCATACATCAGGAAACCTACCAACCTACCTTCATATCCAGGTGCACATCGCTCACAGCGTCTTCCCTCATGACCGATCGGGCACGCATCACAGTTGACATCTCCATCGACGTCGAGGGTGCACGTCGGTGAGAACCTGGCAACAGTCGATAATCTTAGCCACAATCGGCTAAGCTGAATATTTGTATGCAGATGATAAGTTAAGCTTTTACCAGAGCGAAGGAAAGCCAGCAGGCCAGAGATTATCAAGCCTTGGTTAGCAGAGGAGCGTCAAGAACACGTTGTGTGAGTCGGACAGGCGGAAATCACTTGGAATTACTCGAAGCCCACGTTATGCGAAGAGTACTTACTGGTTCGAAGGCTCAATTGAAGGACATGGACACGGCTGACAGTCGTGTGGAGTCCGGCGAGTTGCATCTCCGTAGAATCCTCGCGCACACCGCTCGCACTGTCGACCGACCGTATTGTGAATACAGTCGCGACACTCGCCAGTGAGTGGGTCGCAGTCATCCGAATGCGAGTGACAATTACATTCTTCGTACGACACCACGCATTGTCCCAAGTACCTGCCTGTTCCTTGTCTCGTGTAACCTTGCGCGCAATTCTCACACGAGCTTCCGCTGTGACCAGCAGGACACGAGCACTGCTCGACGAAGACTGCTTGCTCCAAGGCGGAACTGTTGCTGTAGAACGCAGTGTCCATTTCCAAGTTCAAGATGCTCGTGTCAACTCGATCCGTGTCATGCTGCGCTCGAATATAAATGTAATGCAAATTCTGCAGAGCCACCATGATGTCTTCGCGAGCAGTCCTGTCGAATGCCGGCTCTCCGCGCGCTTCCGCCTCACTCTTGTGCCACTCGCCTTCCCAGAACCGAACCTCTGCGTTGTTATCCCGGTTCGGCCCGTATTCGGATTTCAGGACGTGATACAGAATCACGTTGCTCCCCTTCATAATCATGTCGACCACTCGTGGCGGTCTCGGAACGTGAGACGACGATTCAAACCGGAAGATGTATCGCAGGTGCCCGCCGTAACTCGCCAACTGATTCCCGAGGTACTCGGGCGGCAATTTCCAGTAGAAGTAAACATCTCGCGGCGTGTTTCGCGCCGCGATCTCACTGTTGATGCGGTACTCGCGGTTGTTTGGATTGTACTGGACTTGATTCTGTTGCGGGGGGTACGAATTGCTGACATCGGCATAACTACCATCTTGTTCTCTGCGAAGCGCGACGACCTCGACCTGCGTTCTCAGTGGAATCTGGAAGTGGTAAATAAACAAAGCCTTCGGTAAATAGATGCGGCCTGATAAAATTAGTTCGAACTTACGCTCGTCATTCTCAGACCGCTGCTGTAACAATTTTCGGTGATACCAAAACAGAAGCACCTCAGGCACTCGGCCGGATTCTCAGCCATGTCGTTGAACATCGGCGGTTGGCAGGTGGCCGCTTTCCGCTTCACTGACAGTATCGTGTCGTGCGGTGCCAGGACACTGTCCAGGACAGAATCCGTGGGTCAAGTCAGCTTCATCAACACAATCAATCGCTACGCAAGCACTTAATTCAGGAACCATCAACGTGTCATCATTACCTGTCCTTGTTGTTGATGGCCTCGCAACTCCATGCTCCCTGGTCCGATGGTTGTATATCGCGAATCGTCACTGAACCATAGCCGTCGTTATTAGTTGTGGTGACCCGAGGTTGGCCGGGAATGTGCCGCCAATTCAGTCGCCAACTGATTATCGGTGTTGGGTTGCCTACCGCGCGACATGATATGGTGACTGAGTCGCCCTCGGCGACCGCCACTGATTCGACGGGTGGTACAACGACAGTTGGCGCTATAACAGAAGAGGAGACATCCATCAGATTTTGACCTAAACAGCTCTTTCTAATTGTTGCTGGTTACTTACAACTGCATCCTATCTCGTCAGATTTGTCGATGCAATCAAATTCATTGTCACATTGATAACTTTTAGGAATACACTGGTAGATGTTGGTCAGCGTCGGCACGAAGCAGAAGAAGAAGACGTCAGTTAGAGGACAAGGTTTTGGCGTTGAAATGAAACTGTACCTGATCTCCCGACCCGCACTGATACTCATCATATCGACATGGCGCTCCGGGTTCGGACAGTTCTGGAGACACGAGAAGGACTGTGAGAAGCAGTGCAAGTCGTCCATCGAACATCATCATCGCTCGTTCACACAGCATGGACAATTCGCGAGATGAGATGAATGAGCGAGCGACTAACCATTATCAGTGAAACAGTCAACGACATACAAAACCTCTTAGGAGCAATCGTAACTTATCAGCATGGCCCTCAAGGTAATTGTGGCTCATTTACCGGTAAATACTTGACTTGAAACGTGAAGGTGTACTTTTATCGAATGCACTGCCGTGGTGGTAATCTTATTTACTCACCGCATCGTTCATCACTGCCATCGCCGCAGTCATTGTCGTAATCGCATCTCCACACTGATCAACGCCGAAGTGACCAGAGAAGTGACCAGAAATGAGCAGAAATGAGCAGACGGCATCCCGAGAAAACGCAGAACACGCGCTTGAGGCCATCAGGAACGATGACGAGGCACTCTAGAAATTACCTTTGATAATGCACTTGCCATTGTCGCACCGAAATTCGTTTGGTTCGCAGCTAGAAGTGGCCAGTGTGCAGCTTGTCAATCGCACAGGACAGTCGACATGGAACAAGACAAGAGGAACAACAATTCAATGTGACGATCATTGATTCTAAGCAAAACGACAATGAGAGTCGCAGATGGTCGGTGACCATTGACAAGGTGCGAATTGATTCCATGCTCTATGTGAGTCTTATCTTATTCTATGCGTGAATTAAATTATTTGTAAATAGGTAAGTACATATCGTCAATTGCGGCCACCTTACCTTATCTGTGATTCATCCGATCGGTCGTTACAGTCG
Organism: Osperalycus tenerphagus; assembly: GCA_022876805.1. NCBI lineage: Eukaryota > Metazoa > Arthropoda > Arachnida > Sarcoptiformes > Nematalycidae > Osperalycus > Osperalycus tenerphagus. The sequence goes on along the minus strand of JAGGCA010003858.1, from coordinate 17,942 downwards.
AAATCACCATCGCACACATATTCACCTAGTTAGATAAAGAGACAGGTGAGTATATACAAATATACCAATCAAAATATCCTTATAACCCTGTGTATGTAGCGCTGTGACTTGTTCATCGGTTACTCTTGATCAGTCGCATTAGGCCCGATCGTAAGATTAATACCTTAAGAGGCGTCTCTCGCTAAGAGTTCGGGCATGTACAGATACATGTATCTAAGTCATCTAAGTCTGGCTCTGGCCGTCATCGCTCACTACGCATTTACTTCTCATTCAATTGCTCCGTTCTACCACTCTACCTGGTCTGACACGTTACAACGTAAATATTATTCGCACATTTCTAAATTAGTTAACATTCACAACCCAAGTTCATTGAATAGAGCATAACTACGTACGAGGAATGCACTCTCCATTTTGGCACGTTGCTTCGTTCCGGTTGCAAGTTCCTGGTGGACGAATGGTCGGCAGAGACACGATCGAACCCAGTGGAACGATTGGCGGAAGTGCTGCCATGACATTAAGAGATCAGTTAGCTGGAACGCAAACGAGATACGTGAGCCCGCAGCTCACCAATCGAAAATTGCGTGTCCGTCATTAGAACGCGGGAAACGGAAATAGCAAGAATCGAGTTAGTCAGCCGGTATCAGAGTGCGAAGAAGCTTCCAATACCTTCGTCAAAGTGGTAGTCGTTTTGAGGCAAGTAATACAGCATATTGTAATAAGATACAGCTGAAGCGATGGTAAGCACGTCAAATTAGATTAGGTTTGCTTCTGCCAGTACGGTTCACATTCATCCACATTCATCCACATTCATCCACATTCATCCACATTCATCCACATTCCTTACATGCTTGAACGGTTAGGAACGCAGCTTTTTGTCCTCTCCATCGGCTCCCTGCTTTCTCTTCGTCCACGGCGCAAATGTAGACGCCACTGTGCTCTGGCTGGATGTCCGGCATCGTCAGTCTCCCCCTCACATCGGTTGTCCCAGGGGGCAGCCCACGGTTGTCCGCCCGCGACCATTTCACCGGCAATCTCTTCATCCCTTCATCCCGACATCGCATCACTACTTCCTGTCCTTCTCTGATGCTCTGCCGTTCCGGGTACACTTTGATGTCCACGTCGGCACCAAGTTCTAGCAAGTCAACCAATTATTGTGCAAATCTTTAAGAATCTTTATTTATTTACCTGCACATCCCAATTCGTCGGAACTGTCTCTGCAATCAATGCGACCGTCGCAACGCTGTTCATGGTCGATGCATTGCCCGTCCAGACAGAGAAACTGATCAGGCTGACAGATCCCTGAACAAAGTTATAGAATGTAGTCACAATTTATGAGAGAAGCCAAAAAAGGGAGAAATAATGTCTAGGAAGTTGCAATCCCGTCAGAATCTGACAGTCAGATATATAATTGAACGACCCGTCACACAAGAGATTGAAGAAGATTCAATAATAGAGTTACTGTAACTGAATGTACATTCAGTTACAGTACTCACTTGTACTCACCTGTTGACGGGATGCACTCTAACTCATCAGTTCCGTCGGTACAGTCGTAACGTCTGTCACACCTTGACGATGTCGGAATGCAGTCGCCATTCTGGCAGCGAAACTCATCCGGGCGACACGCGATCACTGAAAATACATCACTCAATCAATCAGCACCAACTGACATTATCTGTACGTCTCTCTACCTTACCGCAATCGTACTCATCACTTCCGTCAGTACAGTGAAATCTCCTGTCACATCTCTCGGTCAACTCGACACATTCTCCGTTATTGCATCGCCACTGATCGGGTCTACAGTCGACGGCTGTGGACAGAGAGAGAACTGGTCGGAGGTGAGAACTTAGTGAAGTATTTCATATACGGACGGCATTCGAGTTCGTCGGACCGATCGCTGCAATGGTAAACCCGATCGCAACGGTGTCTCGAGTTTATGCACTGATACCCGTTGGCACAACGCCACTCATCCGGCCGACACTCCACGAAACAGTCACCCTCATCGCTGCCATCATCGCAGTTGTATTCTCTGTTACACCGCAACTTGTACTCGATGCACTGACCACTCGCACACCGGAATTCGTCCATGCGACATTCTTCCGCTAAACCAAACGCAATCGGTCATCGTCAAACTTTCCTACCCGGAAACAGAACTTGCAAACCTACTCTCGATCGAGTCACACGAGGCCTCATCCGAACGATCGGCACAGTTGTATTCCAGATTGCATCGTTCCAAGCCTTCGATGCATTCGCCATTCAAACATCGGAACTGATCCGATCGACATGGTGCTGGGACATTCACAAAATATATGTAAATATGTATCCGCCCAACCGAATCTGAGTCTCGAGTTTCCCAAAGTCGAGTCATGAGACTCAGGACTCGAGACCCGAGTTCGGCTGATCAGTAGTTGAAGCGTACTCACGAGGGCATCCAACTTCATCTTCGCCAGCAGCGCAGTCACTTTTGCCATCGCACTTGGAGGTCTTGTCGATACATCGGCCATCGTTGCACACAAACTGATTGGACTTGCAATTTGTGCAGATGATCTCATCCGTTCCGTCTCGGCAGTGATAGACGCCATCGCATTTCTGGCTCTGTCCGACACACGCGCCATCAGGACACACGAAATCCGTTGAGTTGCATCGCTGCTTCAGTACTGGAGACTCTGCAGAACAGGTCGATTAATTGAAACCCAAAACTGATCAAGTGGTTTACATACCTGTTACGATAGGGCGTGGTGGCGGCGATTCTGCGGCGAACACAAACGAAAATATCAGTACTCATGAATGCAATTTCACATGAATGCCGTTGGGGGAGTGAATTGGTTAAATTGATTAAATATCTAACCACATCTGGTCTCGTCTGATCCGTCGATGCAGTCTCGCTTGCCATCGCAGTACAGTTTTAAGGGGATGCAGGAACCGTCACGACAGCGGTATTGCGTCGCCGGACAGAATCCTGAAATCACAGTTATACGTAGATGAATACATGTGAAAATTGATATGCGCCTGTGAGTATACAGACGGTCTGTATTGGTATGTTAGAACACGTGTCGAAAAAGTGTTAGGTAACTGTACGACCCACAGTGTAGGTACAGTGTGGGTACGGTGTAG
>JAGGCA010003849.1:24123-36722 GCA_022876805.1 Osperalycus tenerphagus | reverse complement strand
CGATGGCGATCGCACCAAGAACGATGTGATCACGTCGTGTAAAGATCTCTATTCAACATGAACGGACATAAATTACGCACACCGAGCTCGAACCATGATTCTTTTTCACGTCCGATTTGCTTGCTACTACAATTAACCATCTTGCCATTTGTCTCCTTCTCTTCGCCTCGTTCCATCAAATGATAATCACAGAAAGACGAGAATGAGAACCAGAGCCTGGAGATGCAATCGATTGGCGTTACTGCCATTGCTTTAGCCCACACAATCGCTGAAATGAGAATCTGCGTAAGACAGCACAGTCGTCAAAGTTTCGTTACAAATGCGAGCCGCCTTTCCTAACTCACCTTACATTCCTCAAATTTATATTCACACCGCGCTTCATAACAACTGAATCGTGTCACCGATTTAGATAGCGGAACGTAGTGCATTTTACATTTCATTAGATCAAGCAGCAGATGACACGTTACACATGCTCGTCATGGCACCACCATCGCGTCATCATCTGGATACCATCAGTATCATTGTGATGCCAGGGCATCGAATTGAAATTCACAGACAGACAGACAGTCAGGCAGGCAGTTTTTCCCGAACGATCTTCATCTCGATCACATTTTCATTCACATCCATCCGCACGCACATTCCAATCACATTGGCATGCATCGCAACGCATTTTGAATCAGAAGTAATAACTTTTTATGGCCCACATTTTCGGGTACGGTGAATAGCGTCGATAAATGACGTGATAGAGGAAGAGAGGCGCAAGTGAAGAACTGAAAGTGAATAATATAAATATTCAGATGTTGCAAGATTTTGCGTCAGAATTAATGTTGTTAAGGGAGGATCGTAGGAACCATACTTCGATTTGCAGATCTGAACTTTCGATTTCCTACTGACAAAATGTTCTCGAAATCTCACATCGATTCGGTTCAGTTTGTAACTTCGTACTGATTCGCTTCGCTTCGCCAGCTGACATTTCTGGATAGTCGAAATTTAATTAAATAAACTGAAACAAATATTAATGACCAAGTTGATTTCTGAACGAACGTCGCTACTCTCGAACATGAGAGTTTCGGAACAAACTAACAAGCCCGAAGTGACTAGAACCAAGACGAAATCGAGAACGGCACGCATAAGAATGCGATGAAGAAGACGAACGACTGACGTTAAGTAGACTTGAATGAATATAAATTGATATGCAAGTGCAACGGAAGACATCAACGAGAGTGACATGAAATGCACAAGTTCGACGCCGTTCAAGTAATTATTCATTTCCGTTTCATTTTTATTACTTTAAAAAGCAGAATCAAGAGAGTGACGGTGACAGATGGGCGACTTCGGGTAAGGACGAGTTTTGAAGTCCATTTTCTGCTAAGCCCAAAACCGAAAACCATTCATTCGTTTTCGATTACAAGTTTTACGGGTTAATCTTTTCCGTAATCCTAAGTTAACCGATAATTTTTCCCGGTCAAAATGGCGGCGGATCTGTTCTAATTAACTTTTTGATTAATTCGCTCTATTGTCGTAGATCGACATTTGTGTATTGCTTAGCGATTACTAAATTTAGCTAATCGTTAAAGAAAATTAAGCACATTAAGTCTAATTAAGAGAGATTACACTGCAGATTATAGCCTATAACTGTTGAGCTGAATTAACTCAAGTGATTCATCCCATCATTAAGAAATGTTTTCATTAGGAAAATGTTGATTTGCATCTGACTTACTCTTTTCATAATCATCAACTCTTTAAACTGATTAATTGCAAACATTGAACATAAAACGTTGATAATTAGAAAGTCACTTCCATTGGCGATTTTGCGTCCATGTCTCACTGGTATACTATAGTCAACTGCGGTCATCACCACTGGCATTCTCTTTATCACATGTCCAAAATTATAATCGTCTCTTTGTCAATGATCACTTCTAGATTATGCACCACTCAGCTAGTTGACCACGCTGGAGAATTGGAGAATGACCGCATCACGGGCACGAGTACGGCACTAATGGTGATGGTGGTGATGATCACTGAGTCGGTGATGAGCATGAGGATGGTGATGGTGGTAGTTGTGACTATGCCGATGGTCACCGCCGCACTCGAAATGGATCGGACTGACGGGTGACGATGCTTTGCGCAACTCGATCATCTGCATGAGTCCGTTCGCATCCGGAATGCCGCCGTCCCCGTGGATCATGTTGGCGTCCATGGCTGGTGGCACGTAGGTCGTCATGCCCGTCATCGGCATGGGGTTCGAGCACTGCATGCACTTGGAACACTGTCGTCGAAGAGCTGGTCGTTTGTGCGATCCGTGGCACTTCATTGCGAATTTCAGTTCTTCGCCCATTTCCGAACATAGTGATTGCTAAGCAATGCAAACGAATGCGTAAAATAAAAATTAGAGCGTATATGAATTCCTATTGCTCACTCTTCCTTGTGCGTTCTTCTTGGACACCCAACAAAACTCAACGAGTGCAGTAACCACAGCGAAGGCGAGACCGGCGAGCAGCACCACGAAGACACCACCAATATTTTCAACACCGAGAGCGTTCGCCTTGCCTTCTTTGCTCTTATCGTCTCGCGAACACGTTAAGCCTCCTGACTTCCACCATTTCTATACACGAGAAGAACAAATTAAAACACAGTGATTGCAATTTACATGAGCGAGTGCACCAATCAGGTCTAGTGCAACTTACATTATAAAACTGCTGCAGAATTCCTTTCTCTTGCAAATCTAAAATGACCAACGATATTTTGTCTCTCCATGGAGAACCTGGCATTAAAAGTACATTTGAAACAATATTTGACAAATGGTGTGCCAAGAAAGTAAGCGAGGAACGAAGAAGAATGACGGATTGTATGTGTAACATTCCGAGGCGTTTTTCTCCTACAGAGGCGTCATTACGCAATAGATGAAACTGTAAAAATGGTGTCAAGACACATACCCGGCGGTGTCGCAACACCATAACCTTTGTTATCTAAAAGTCCACCTATTACGGAAGTAAGAAATTAAGCAGAGCGATCACAACTCGCCATTAATCAGCACTGGCGAATACACGTCAGTTTAACTGTCATTTCTTACCAATTTTTGTAAGATTACAATTACGTTGTACCATAAAGTCGAGCTGTTGACAATTAATTCGAAGTGAGCAGCGAGATGCGAGACAAGTATATATATATTGACATACCATTGTACTTTCCATAAGGAACGCGTAGTTTCCTTCGAGAACGCGCACGAGGCCTTCTTCGTACGACTTGACGAACACAGCCGGTCTGTTCTCCATGAATCGCCACATTTTCTGGTACGTTTCCATTTTGGAGTCGCGAAAGAAGGTCATCGTTGAGCCGCTTTCGAGTGTCCCGTACGAGATTTTACTCTGAGAAGCGAGATCCTCAACGCTCTCGATCGGAGTGATCATTCGTTCGACGGTCAGAAAAGCGGCCAAATTGGCCGTATACGAACTGATCAGAATCAGTGTGAAGAACCACCAAATGGCGCCAATGATCCTTGTGGATGTCGCCTTCGGGTTAAGGTCACATCCCTGATGCATCAGCGTGACGATAGTGAACCAGAAGCTATTCGATACGGAGAACTAAAAAAATTTAATTACAATAAATTTTTCGTCTGTTGAGATCGACATTTGAGAACTGGAAATGAAGTGTATAATTTGTGACACAAACAGCATGAAAGTTTGACTGTGGAAACGCGAGAAACGAGAATAGTGATTGAAAGATGAATTTAAATAAACTGTAAATGTTCGCTGCGCTGCTTGACCATCATGTATTTGAAAAAGTTGACAGCTTTATGGTGAACTTGCATATTTATTTTAGCCCATACTGACGTCGATAAGTTTGGTGCAGTCTGCTGACGGCCGCAGCACCACTCCGGGGCGACTGTCACCACTGATACACACACATACAGACGAATATACGAACATAGAGAGGGCATGGAGAATGGTTTTTTACTCTACCTGGTTTTCGACTTCGTTGGTATCGGCGACACATGGGTGTGGATTCCGCCACTGGAATAGTCACAAGCCAGAGGTGATCAAAGTAATGACGTAAGAGTGTGAGACAATTGTAAGCCACATATCAATTTACCTCATATGGTGAAAATCTGGCAACAATGAACATGGTTGAACTGACAACGACGTAAGCGGCCAGCACATAAAGCCAAATGAGGACGTCCAATGGCGACATGAACGAGAAGAGTCGAGTCGGCATTGCCGATGGCAGCTTGAACAATATCTGGATGCCGAGGTTCATGAACGGCTTGGTGAAATCGATGACTGATTCCCGAGCATGATTGATCGTCATTGATGCGACTGCGAGATCAGCATTCTGCGGCAATCAAATTAGAAGAATCAGTTGAGTGACAGTGGATGCAGATAATTGCGACACAACAGCAAGTGTAAATCACGTAGCACGGAACCAATTCAGCGATGCTTAGCGTTAATTGTCACTATATTTACGGCGACGATCGATGGATCGGCATGCTGTGTGATACGCGATTTGTCTCTGTTTCCTCACCTTCTCGATGATCTCCCTGACCAACCTGTGAAGTAAAGAGTTGATCACTGTTTGTCGCATGGCAGGCGATCGGCGTCATTGCGTAAGACGTCATAGGCAATTCTTATCATCACCGAGCGGTCCGACAACCATGCCGACTTTCGAGTCACTTAAAGTCCACGCACTCGGTGGAATTATCTACAGTCGCGGACACGGCGTCTGTCCGTTATCTGATCAACGATATCAATCAAGCAGCGATTGCAGTGAGGATGCGAATAGAAATTACAGATTGCAAATTACTCAACACATTGCAGCGCAGATCACATTGAATTTGCCTAAATGAAATGTGCGAGATCCCTCTTATTTTCGCACGTTCAGCAGGAGTGAGACTGAGTCAATCATCAGATAACGGACAGTACTACAGTCCGTGTCCGCGACTGTAGTACTTACCCATTCCACTCCCCCGTCGATGTATTTTCAGCACCAAACTAAAACAAATTGCGTTAGTCTCTCTCATCATTGTCGAATTTGTTCAATATTCATCGTCAGCGTAACCTTACTTTGCCATCAGGCACCAGATAGATTTCGTAGTTGAAACCCAACATTTGTGCGATGGTCGCGATAAGATCGATGCAATAACCTTCCAATCTGTCATTCCCCGTGAAGTTTCCCTTCTTCAACATGACATACCTGGAAGGTAATTGACATAATTTCAGATTTATTAAATGAAATGAAATTACTTACGGCTTGGCTTCGATTGTGGTAACACGCAACGTGATATTAGTGGTTCCGAATTCGTGAAATGCGTCGTGGTTGGTGATATTCAAGCCCGACGTGGTTGACCACTCGCCAACCTATGAGAAGAAAGAAATATATATATAATATATATATATGTTGGAGGTTCGAGTGTGAAACCCTATAATCAAGTCAATCGCAAGTGCTTTGTCTGTGACTCGAAAGAAAAACGCAAGAAGAGAAAAGCCAGACAGAATAAGGAGAATAAAGTTAGTGGAAAGATAAGAGAGTGACAACCACCGCCCGATATGTGTATGTCACAAGCCGACGAAGGGGCTTAGCAGAAGTTAGCTGCAAGAATGGCGATACTTACGCAAATAAAGTTTGGCAACACAAAACAGCTCTGACAGAGTCACGCCAGAACAAGGATAGAACAAAGATGCTGGCGAACTGCCGTCAACAGTAAGGAAAACCGAACACGAAATTAGTTACCTTGTCAAGATTCTCGGTTCGTAGTTTCAGCAAGTCCAGCTTCAGTGTGCTTCTCCTGCCTTCTTTGAACTGTATTTTGCCTGTTAATCCTCGAAACTCAGCCTGCAACAACACAGCGAGAAGTTGTACTCTCGGTATTGCGGTATGGTAACCCGAAATTAATGCCCGCGAGAGTGACTTAAATTGGTGATGGAAGCGAAAATAAGAGCGAGAAAAGTGCCACGTAACATCACCAAAGCTGAATATCTGGTGCCAAGTAACAATAAACGTCAGTGAGATGAACTCTCAACATCAGAACATCGACATCAACACCTTATCGATCTTGATTTTGGCCAGGCTTAGGTGAGGTTCTGCTCCAGGTTACTTTGGCAATTGCCGAGCAGTGGACGACACGTCATTAATTTGACTGCACGGCAGTCAAATTAATGACGTGCATCACGATCGGTCACCGACATAATCATCGTCATCATTAAGGAAAGACATATCGCTAAACTTTCCGTAGCGAGGATCAATCCCAGATCCAACCTGCGATCGCCATCGCGATCGAGAACTTCGTCGAACTACTTACAGCATTGACATAATTAAACAGCGACGAGCCATCCGTCCACGGCTTCTCCTCATCGCAACTGACATTGACCGGTCGCAACGTGGCTCCTCTTTCGAGGGCCTGCAAACCGCGCGCCAATGCGAACACAGAATCGTACATCAACGCTGGTTCGACCTGTTAGTTCAATAAGATTGACACCATTAATCGTAATTACGTAAATCTATGTTAGTTGTCCATTCGCATTCACCCACGTTAATCACATTCGTTTTGTTGATTATCTTCTGACCGTATGGCTGGAAATTTTCCATATCACGTAAAACGTTCCGAACACCTGTGTGTTCGGCATCCACCATTCGATAGGCAGTCATATTGACGAAATTGTATTTAAAATTATCTAAATTAAACGTCTCCATGTCGAACGTAGTGAAATGATAGTGATATTTGTAGTTATTCATCTGAACTTGAAGAATCTGTAATGATGACGCGGAAGCGGAAATGACGCGTCAATCCGACTTGAAGCAGTATAAATAGATGGATTTGGACTCACCGCTTGTAATAAATGTGGCAGATTTTCGGGACGCGTATCAACGATGATGCTGTAAATACCTCGCGTTCGAATATCACGAAGAGTGTCGCGAAACATGAGCGGCTCGGACTTGCGCCACATGAAGTGCATATTTTTCGGTATCGGCGGCTTGACCAGTTGCTGCAGCTTGACGAGGGCTGTGACCGAAGGTGAGTAATTACGATATAAATCGAATTTCAATTGCCGGACTCGGAGCTCTACTCACCCATATCATCTTCGTAGATGACGGCGACATTTGTCCAGTTCAAGTATTTTATTATGTCTTTAAGTGCATTGCCGATGAGGGCAGGACTCGGATGGAGATTGATTGAGAATTCCTTGACTTCCGGCTCGAGATCGAGGCGTGCCTCAATGTGAGGAATGTCGAGAGCATCGCAAAGTGATTGGATGTGACTGCCTAATAGAGGATCTTGCGGGCCGAAAATCGCGCTGACTCCCGTTCCAACTTGGTTACACGCTAATCGCAAGAACAAGAGAGAGAAAACAAGAAAACCTCGTTGAGAGATGTTCGTGACAATTTATGTTGTCGAGCAAAGTCGGTAGTCTCTTGTCACAAACCAGACGCGACTCTCCCGCTTAATTAGCGAATGCGATTCGTGAGACAATACCATAATTAGCGTCACCACAACGCATTATGCAAAACGCTGTTCTGCAAACCACCATTCCATTTGCCAGAAATGGCGTTCATTGTCATGTCACGAGTTACGTATAATGAGTAGAGGGTCGGCAACATCAAATGTGAAGACCGCCTGAGTCACAAAATTAATCTGTATTACCATTTTACTCGAAGCTAGCAAAATGATTCGTGATTAGCGCGAATCGCAGCGAATCTTTTCAGACACGAAGTAATTCTTAACCAAAGTCGCTACAGCGAAAATCAATTATCGCAATCTTCAACTATTCGCAGATTAGGTAATAATTAGCGTGCTTGACGAGCAAGTGGTGAAAGTTGAGTGAAAAAGTTGCATGCGAGTAGTGAAAACATAAAAGAATTGAAGTCTGAGCGATTGACGACGAGATAGCTCGAAGATGAGGAGGAGAGCTCGGGAGTGAGAAGAATGTTGGCCGCGGTGGTGATGCAGTGAGAGGCACACACTGACAAATCAGAGATTAACATAATGATGGAGTGCTTGCAACTCGAAGATGCGCCACTAAGTGATGATGTTCGCTATGTTCATTAACTTAATGACAAGCTCGATGATATAGATATATGAAGGAAAAGCAGGAGCACCAATTCGGGTGTAGTGCAGCTGTAAATGAACGTCATCGTGTCGAGACTATGACCATGATGACTTGAAAGACACGCGAGCCCATACTCGGCATCGCATTCACGTTGCTCTAATGCAAACATAGCGCCATTATCATGCGACGCCAATAAGAAACAATGCACAATGTCGACAATCAATGAGTGCCATCTCATTAATGACGGCCAATCGATTCTCTTACGATTTCCGCCAGCATAACAGCACCGAGATAAGACTCAGCTTTTCTTTTTCTTGGAAAGTTCACGATTAATTTTCATCTTTTACAACTGATTTGCTCCTCTTTCGCCATTTGCTATGCCTGCTAATTCAGCTTAGTAATTCGATCGAGCTGAAATTCAGGCCACGGATTGTTAATGGCACATGTCGATGTTGTGTCATGTAATGTATGACGAGAGAGATCCGAGCAAATATGAGTTCTCTTCGCTCCCTCTCGTCTCATTACACGCGACATCGGCGATCAAAGAGCAGCACTTCGTCCACACTTCATTCGATTTTTCATCTCATCAGTAATGTTGTGTAAGAGACGACAGTATCGAACATTTTTGTAGATGTAATAAACTTGGTGAATGTCCCCATAGGCCATTGATTGAGCGGGCAAGTTGATACTAAATTCGTGTCACATTGGCCGGACATGTCAATGCGATCACTTCTCCTTCGGCTTGGACAATGTCTCCATCACCATATTCTCCAGCATCATCTGCCTCGTACTCTATCGTTGACTTGCTCCTTCTCCGTTGTTAACCCTCTCCAACAAACTTGAAACTTATGTTATGCTTGAAAATGTTAACACGATTTGCATCATTTTGGCGATGATCATTAATGTTGAAAAGAATATCTGAGCACGCAACATGAATCCACACATTGCAATACAAAATGCATTTGCATTTGCATCTCCCCCATCATCATTGCTCATTTCTGCCATCTCATCCCGCACTCGATGATTTTCGTTTATCGCAACTCATTCTTCTTCTTTCTCTTGCTCTTTCATCTTGCTTGGAATATTAATGATGGTAACATTCATGAATGTATCGATTGGCTATCGAAATTTCATTAAGCAAACGTTTTCGGTATCTAACACAACTTCTCATGCAGTGCAATTCGTCATTCGATACAGACATCGAATGCCATGCAGTTCGACGTCTCGAATTCGCATCATTGCTCTACCGTCAAAGAAATGCATATCGAAGAAGGTGGTAGAGACGGAGGATGACGATCGTCGATAGACGAGAGAGTAGAAGAATCACCATCACCATCACCATCACCACCATCACCACCAACATCATACATTCTGATTATGCAATCACTCAATAGACTGCGTAAACGATATCGAGTGGCGCACAAATCCGTAATTGATGAGACGGTGGGCAAATGATTATGGTTAAGTCTCTTCCTGCCAGATAATCACGATTGCCAAGTTGCTCGCTGATCTCTTTTCCTTCTCTCTTTTTAGCGAGCTCTGTGCAAGGATGAATGTAATCGGCTTGATTGTAGGTCTGTCAACACGATTACGGACGCATATAAAAAACCGAATTCGATACCAAATTTGGTGTGAAGGTAGAGGAGGGTCAATTGCAAGGCAAAGTTTGTAAGTCAAACGAAAGACTAGAAAATTTCAAATGTTACGCAGTGGGTCTAGGAAAAGCTACAAAAGACCTTAGCTGACCTATGACCCTTTCTCGAGATCAATGTCTCGCGGGGTCAAATAACAAAGTTCATCTCTTGGTCATCGTAGAACTCGCTACAAGTTTGCTACAAACCCTATCTTGTTCCTTTTCTTCCGAGCGAATCTCTCGGTGATGAAATTGATGCTTGATGCATGATGCATGCTTGTGCGCCGAAATTCCATACATATGCGATGTATGGAATATTTATATATATATATATCTCTTTCTGTGCTTCTCGCCCTTCATCACCTCATTGCAATCAGTAATTTGGGCACTTTCATCATCAGTCCGATAGTGAGATGACATTTTCGCAAGTTCATTCTCGTTCTCGCCTTGACGTTCTAATGCCTGATCTGAAGCGATGCCGTCGTCTTAATTACGAGCACCACCTATTAGCTTTGGCATCTTTGTGTTTTAATTAACATCGTGCCAGAGTTGCTTTCGTGGCTGTTGTTGTGCTGTTTGGACGCGATTCTTGATCCTTGCAGCATGTGTCAGGCCCATTCGATACTGTAATCAATAATCGCGTCGCTCTTTTGTCTTCGGTGTCTGACTCTTTAAATGCTGCTCTTTCTCTTTCTCTGTTGTCCCCTTTCCCCATCAGTTTCATTCATTGTCCTTCTCGTTCACCGTTTTACGCTCAATTTTCTACTCGGCCCTTTTTATTCCTAAATTCCTCTTTCATCTGACCCTCGTTTGTCGTTGTTTTAGGCCCACGTCTCTCCTTCCCATTCTTTTCTTTCTCTTCCCTGCCTGCCTGTCTTTCATCATTAAGTAATGCATCTTCGTGCATTCCAGGCATCTCTTCGATCGTTCTGTCTCCTCGTGTCGGACACGTCTTAAGTGCTGATGCCGTCGCTGGATGGACAATGCATTAGCTGCATCTATTTTCATTTTCGTCCATACAGGCATATCGTTCGCTATCGAGGTGAAATATTTGTCCATCTCCATCTATTAGGTTGCTAAGACGTCTTTCTCTCACGGCTGCTTAGTCATGTCCATTTTCAGGGAAAATGGTTTGGACTTGGTCACTTCTGGGTGGTGCCGAGCAAGAAGTTCGAATACAAACAAACAAGTAGAATCACAGTATGGTGCCCAATTTAATAAGCGGTCGCGCGAATGTGGATGACAATCTGTCAGAGTTTGCAGATGACGGCTTCACGCTGTCTTACCTTTCTTGGCCGCATGGAACGAATCGTCTCTGGGCACGTGCTGGATGTCGAACACCAGAGTTGCGTTCGGTAACAGTATTCGCTCGCGGTTGATCCTATGCACGGCATACTTGAATGCCATTTCCGTCTGACTGTCCTTCTCATCTTCAGCGAATAGAGCACCTAGAAAGAGACCAAATCATTTGAATTTTCATTTTCCAAGTTTCAACACTACGCGCTGTTTAGTTTGTCAGGAAATCGATGCTCGACCGACGCGCGTTAGGCGATGGGACACATTTGGAAATGAGAAACGAATGATCAGTGGAATATAGAAATCAGCCGTCATGAGAGAATCAGTGACAAATTATCACTGATAATGATAGTGTAGTGACATCACATCAGATGCTTGCACATCGTTCCTTTAATATAAGTCACATCTTCTGATTCATCTCTTGAAATAAGTATAAATTCAATTTGGAAAGCCGGAAATTGTCGAAAATGTCACGTTCTGCATATATTGCATATATTGCATATATTGCCATTCCGAGAATGCGAAACAATCTTCGTTCGCCCACTTATCATTTCTGCTCCTTCATCGACGCATTTTATCTGTCCTGTCATATTCGTGATACTTAATCGATGAGCGCTCATCCTGGTGCAATTCCGTTCTCGGTTCGGGTTCCGTTCGTTCACCGATATTCATTTTATTGCATTCCTGGCGTCAATCACGTCTCGATTGCAATATGAAATTCTCGGCATTCCATCGCGGCGGCCACTCATAAATTGCAAGGTAAACAAAAAAAGTGAACCAGTCGGAGGGCAAGTTTCGTTCTCATTGTCTTAGCCTACACAAACAGCTCGTAACGGACAAAAGGACGCGAAATGAGATCGAAAATGCGTTCGTGCTATGCAACACGGATCGTGCATGTTTACCGATCGAAATACACACTCAAGAGTCGAGTCAGGCCAGTGACAAGCCGTCGTGGTGGATGCGAGGCTTCGATGGTTTGCCGGAATTACTGGCCAGAGTGGCTGGCGGGCGGCTGAGCTCCGACTGTATTGTCCTGGTCAGCAACTAATCGCTATAAAAACAAACGTGACGCGAATTTCATTGCCGGTATCAAGCCGTAAATCGTGATTAGAGTTCATTGATTACATCGATCTGACGGCTTCCTGGTGAACTCCCGTCAAACCAATCAATGTTTTATAAGCAGCAATAATTTCGATGAAGATTTAGGAAGCTAATTGTGTTGGACGCTGTCAATGCAGTCGACAGAGCTCGTAAATTTTCACGGCACGTCCAACAACAGACAGACAAGATGGCAAAACAGCACAACTCATTAGTCTCCGGCTATTAACTAGAACCATAATCTCGCCATCTTATCTCAGAATTAGCGGAAGGAGGTAGTTGAAGGCAAGAAATGATGGTAATCACTCACTGATATTCATAAAGTGAATGTCTTCCATAGATTCCTGCTGAGTATTGAAATTTAGCGGCGATAAAAAAACGGCACCGAATTCCAGACATAATTTAATCAAAGACATGTTATCATAGCCCAAAGAACGTGAATGTTGGCATTTTGGGCAAACGACTGGAAGATTGAGATGCGATTGGCACCAGAAGAGCACTAAAGCAAGGAAAAACCGTTGAACTATCTG
>JAGGCA010003835.1:45759-56261 GCA_022876805.1 Osperalycus tenerphagus | reverse complement strand
TTTTTTTGTGTGCACCAATGAAGTGAATGCAAGGCAGAAAATCGATGGCTGGTTCCGAAAAAAAGATAGCAAGAAAAGATGAGTTGACGAAGTTTTTTTATTGCACCGACAAACTTCGTCTGCGATCGTTTCTTGCGAACTTGAGAGCCGGGACTAAGAAAAGCCCTATTGAATAACCGACAACGTATTCAATCATTTTGCGGACAACTTCCTGCATTTGGTATCGGACGAAATGCGCAAACAAAGAACGAAATCGTAGCGAGATAATGACGGGACCAAGACGAGGATCGCGAAAGAACTCTAATGGAAAACAAACACATACAACCTGGTGTATTGATCGTCAAGTGTGCTTATACGGAAGAAAAACGGCGATAATAAATGTCAATGCATTCCGAGTAGACTTTAAATAATACATAATTCGGCAAGCAAACAGTATGAAAATGCATAGATATTTAAGTACAGCAAAGAATTTGAAGCAACAACGATTTACAATTCTCGATGGCATCGAGGTTGTGATTCGCGTGATTGGAGTGAATTCAAAGGATATTTGTTCTCCAACGTATTACCCACATGAAAAAAAATAATTTCTATGGAAAACCGAATTCAAATAGCATTTTTCTGCGAATGCAGCACAAACACAAAGTTTATAACTCCCATTAGGTAAACCGTTTTCTCGATTTTTGTTCAGGGCTGAAGTTTGATGGTTTGTTTGCTGTTGCTAATGCGCTTTACGCTACTTAATATTTCTGTTTCCAAATAACTGAAATTCTATCACACGAGGACAACAATCGCTTGGTTAATAATAGAATTTCTACTGATGATATAGCATCGAAAACAGATTTTTATCAAGAAGAAAAAATATCAAACGTGGCCGAGTAGGAAGTCTGTATGCGACCAGCCTGCTTGTGACGTCTAATTAGTGAGTTTGTTTTCTATTTTAGTGCGGATTTCATGCCATACGCGATGCTGACGCCGAGAAACAATCCAGTTAATTGGGCTCCGTGAGGCGAGAACATGTTTTGTTAACGGAAGATGTGCTTTCGTTACTTGATACACTGTCTGTTCGTGCTGATTGAATGCGCGCCACTAGTCTGGAGTTGTGAAATGTGTGTGTTTAATTAGCACTAAGTAGAAACATTGTCCTGCATTGCTAATGAGCTGTCACTCAATGTAAATCTGTCAGAAAAGAAAGACACCAAAGTTTAATAGCCAAACGACGACGAGCAATACAGATATTGAGCGCACTTGACATTGACCATTCGAAATTAGCGCCACCCCCGAAAGAAGACTTTCTTACAGGACATTGACAGAGCACACTTTTGAAAAATTCATCCATTTTCGAGAATGATGGTGAGCTTCACTATAACGGAAATGAATTTCGCCGAATGGCGTGCAAACGCGGTCAGCTTCCGAGAAGATTGAATTCTAAAACTCGCCTGCTTTGGGACATTTGCAATTCTATGCCGTACCTACTTTTGTTTACTGAACATCGGGGAAGCCAAATTTTCGACTACTGCGGCCAGAGAAACCTCAACGCCGGAAGCGATTTTTATCAGCAAAGCTTGAGCCAAAATAACCACAACACAAAACGGTGCAACTGTCGGTCAAGTACGGAGAGCAATCGAAATGGGAATATTGACAAATCCGAGCACGACATTACTGCAGTGAGCGCAATGCTCACATTCGTTTCCTCCTTACTTATCACCACCTGTTACCGATGTCAGTGATATAGTCTCATAGAAATTGAATCGAATTTTTAAAAAAATTAGTAGTGATTTTTATATTGTAAAATTAGTGGCCTGGCTTTAAGCACTACAGAATAATATGACATTTGAGGTTTCAAGCGCATGAATACAGCTTCTTGCTATTTATTGCAGCTTGTAGAGACGCACACTGTTTAACTGTCAGTTAACTGCATGTTTTCTCATTTAATCGATTCTGATCCAGTCGAGTTGTGCGTGCATTGTGTTGTCAGACATCGATATCGTGACACGAAACCATCTCTGCGAAACGCATGTGCTCAGTACCAGTGCCAGTTTGTTGACGTTGCTCATCCGATCGCTGGACTCTCGCTCTTCGCACTCCGAGCATCGAGACAGACTGTCCTCGCCCGGGAGACACGTCTTGCTTAAATTAAACAAGACGCGCACACATCACAACTTATTTATACAACGGATGGACGCGAATAGACTTGACGCTCGCACAATGACGGAGAAGAAAAAAAATCATTTGGTTGTTCACCATACAATCTGATCAAGTTCGTGTTCTATGCCTTTAAGATAGCAAAGCCTCGTCGACGAGTAGATGAGCGAAAAAAGTAAGGCAAAAGTTAGCGATTTATGCCAATAGTGAATACCATTAATCAAGTCATGCCAACAACACGTTCTCGCGTCAATCCATGTTTAATTGAATCTCTCTCTCTCTCTCGTTCTCCTTTAGCGCTGCGCGCGGTAATGAAGCGAACACATGAAGCGTGGCGTACTTTTTTTTATCCAAAAGTCATTGCAAAGAAATGGCGCAGCTCGTTTTCTGGGAGACCTCGGGAGTGAACTGGCGCTGCCTGGTCCGGAGCAACTTCTTTTCTGTTCTTCTATTCATCTCTTCTTGTTTTCCGTGTACAGGCAACTAACAAGAACGCGCAACACATAAGTTATATCTACTCTGGCCAAATGACCTCAGATTTGTTATTGCAGTCTCTTGTGGGCCATCCCCGGTTTCTCATTGCATCGTGAAATGCTGCACTGAACACGTCACTTGGCATCGTAGTTCATCCAATGATGAAAGCGGAGAGAGAAACTTCGTTCTAAACCTTGCTGGGTACCGCCATGAAGAGGAACTCAATTTGTGCGTTGTTTCTCTCTGCCAAAAGCCACTGAATTTATGGATAATTACTTCTGACACAATTCAAAATTATTCTGAAATTCAGGACGATTATTAATTTCGTTTTACTGCTTCGTTAATTATCATCCTAGTGCACTTGTCATATTCGAATTTGATTAACGAACCCAGAACGAGTTCGCCCGTCTGTGATTCACGCCTGGTTCACATGCTTTGCGCACTATCGTCCGGAAACACTACTCTAACGATCGTGTTCTGGTTCTCCGAATTCGGCATCGGACACACACCATTAAAATTTTCTCAAACAGACCTAATGGTTCACTTGAATCGAATCGCATCTCGATTGCTCTTCACGCTGGAAACGTAACAGATCCATCGTCAATTAAATTATATGATTTTTATCGCACACTCCATTCAGAAGTGCAATTCTGTGAACTGGCTCTGAATAGCGTGGCTGCTGAGACGAAAGCCATTGAGTCAAGTAAACTGTTTATGACGTGATGAGCTGGCGTTAGATAACGACTGGAGAGAAGAAATTCATTCACTGTTTCTTTCCCTGGCCCTGCGATTGTCGCGAAGGCTCGAATGAAGTCGTTTTCCTGGAGTTTTTTTCCTCTCCGACCAGCAATAAATTTCGGAAAATGTTAAAATCAATGTCTTACAATTTTCACTGATTGCGTTGGATAGCGTAAATTTGATCTAGCAAAGCAGTGCACTGAAGATCGATGGTGCGCCATTTCCTCGCTCAGGGAGACAGAAGTTCGTTCTTGGCAGGCCCTTTAAAAGAATTGCTTGTTTATCTTCCTAACAGGTTGACGTTCGTTTTTTCGTCGGTGCGTGAAAGTGTCTCGATTACTCGGGAAAAAATCACAGATAAAGCACTCAACGATAGCCTGCAATAAAAAGCCGTGATTTTGGCATTTCCAATGGTGTGCAAATCGTTAAAATTAAGTTCGGTCCCCGAGAGGCTACGTGAAAAATGGGCTGTCTTGCATAGCGAAAGGCTTCACAGAAGGGAAAAAACTCCCTGAAGCGAAGCACAACTAAACAAAAGTTTGTCCCCGATCTGAATGAGCCAGAGGAACAAATATTTCGGACTCTGATCATGTTGGCATTTTCGGGTGCTGCAAGTAAGACAACACCGTGCAAATGTGACGTGGATAAGAAAAAGATGCTGAAGAAAGAAGATGGAAATCGAGCCAGATGAATGATGACTGAAAATGAAAGCGAAGTGGATCTGCTGGTAATGGTGGAAATATGATAAACACGCGGTAAGCACTCTCAAATGGCGTGCCAGATTCCGTAATTCAATCGTCATCGGTTTCGAGAGCAAGACAAACGACTAAATCAATACCATTGGAGGCGCTCCGAGAAGAGCAGGCATTAGGAAACGTACTGAGTCCTTAAAAATTCATTTAGTTTCTTACGTCGTCCATCTATCATATGATTGCGACCATTAAGAGAAAAGTTTGCGCGCCTGTCGCGTCCTTTGGGTAACCATCACGGAAAGAAAAACTTTCGTTTCTCATTCCTCTTGTTGCATGACACGAGTTTGCTCAATGTTTTTATGTGACAAACGTCCTTATTGTCATCAACTATAATTGTCAGCCATCATTAACTGTCCCAGAGTGAGTTTGTGATCCACGTCCTCCATGACAGTGGCGAACAACGAATGGCATCGTCAATAATGTAATAAGGCAACATAATTGCGAGCCTGGTAAGCATCGTTAACCATATGCTGATTAAGGAAATACCTCATTTATTAGTAATAAAAGCGAGATGGGTAAATAAACTGAGGCACTCATTGCAGTAATCGAACAACGATTTTATCGACGCGCACTCGATACGCTTCCCTTATTTGGCATTTGCCAATTCCTGGTCTGCGATCAAAGCAGCACTTCAGCACTGAAACGAGCATCGATATTTGGTGAATCACGAATGGCGATATTATGAACCGATTGTATGGCGAGCACTCAATTGCATTATCGCGCGTCGAGTAATGACACATCCACATATTGCCGTTATTATTATGCTTGTTGTTGCCATCTCAGGTGTAAGTATCGGAATTCGTCGCACCACTACATCGATCGACGGTGATGCACGTCGAGCGGCCGACAGTGAAAGAGTTGCTGCGATATTAAGGAGATGAAAGAAAGGAATGTGAAAGAGAGAAGAGAGATAGATAGATAGATAGAGGAAGGAGAGTGCGCCAAATTGAGCCGAGAGCCGACATCGATATTATGCATTGTGTTTGTCGTCGAGCATCGTATCGCGAGGCCGTTGTCGAACAAAATTGATCGATCGTTGCCCAAATATCGACTATTTATTAATGCACACGATCCAAGGAGATGGGACATCGATACCGAGTACAGCATCGGTTTATGAATTACGGCATAAGTCGAATCGAGATCGAGCTCAGTTGAACTACTTTTTCAAAGAAATATCGACTGTCGTTTGGGATGAAGTAAAGCGATGTAAAGACTTAACGGTGCCCCTTCATCTCTGTTGCACAGATTTCATTTCGTGTCCTCTTCCTCTATCCTCGTGCATCGTATCCATTTTCGATAATGCGCCAAATTTCAGCAAGCATCCTAATCATCCGGCTCAGCGTCTTCCTCTCCCCCGAAATGGTCGTTTTTGTTAATCTCACGCCACACGTTTCCATGTGCCTGTTGACGAGCGACGACTGAGAAAGAACTGAGACGACATTGCTCGCAGTTAGACATGACTCCGGATTAAGTTTGCTATCCCAGAACGAACGGCGAGCTTTATTTCCACTGTTATTGCCGTCTTTCAGCACCGCTTATCTCGTCTCATGTTTTCATAAGCAGAATTTTGCTGGGCTCATTATACTTTCATTTAATCTGGCCCGTGCCTGCCTCGATGGAATTCAGTGTTCAAGATCGTTATGAGAAGAAATCGCGGGCACAGATATATTGGATTAGCAAACGCGCGTATCTCGCCTCTCGGCCCTCTTTTCTCTCTGATCTCGCCTTCTTTTCACTTGTGCCATTCTTGAGCACGTCTCGTGTCTCATCGCTCGCACATCTCACCTACTTGGTATTCAGCACGGCGCACTCTTGATCACTTCGATTGCACGGTTTTGCACGAATACGATCACTGAGACTGACGAGAAGAACATGGAGACGAAAGACAACGCGACATAGAGCCGAGGTGAACGAAAAGTTAAACAAAACTGGTGCGATAGAGAAGGGCATCGACATCGACACTCATCAATGTTGCGCAACCATTCTTTCTAATCTGATGAAGACGTTCGTCCGCAGAACTGATGACAGATAAAGCGGATTATGTAACGCATATGAAGCTAATCATTACAAAACTTCCGCAATTATCGTTCTAGAATATGAGCTCTCAAATCTGGTACAGAGCGCCACACAATTCGTCTTCGCCACGTTTCTCGCCAATAACCCATAAAAGCAATAGCAATGAAATTGCAAGCAGTTCACTTCAGTACCAAGGTTCAGACCTTTAAAGATTTTTTCACCGCCCGTTTTTCTACCACCTTTGCCTTAATCGCTACGAAATAAGTGTGAGGACAAAACGCATTTCTGCTTTCTCGGTTTCATAGAGTTAGTGAAGAAAAATGAAACCTATCCTTATTTTCTTCTTTCATCTTGCTCCTTTCACTTGATGCTCTTCTTCATCGCTGTTTTTTTTTGTTGTACAGAACGCCGCTTACTCGTTCGTTCTTTCTTTCTCCTTCAATTGTCGGGCATCTGCAAAACAGGCGAATGAAAGCCAAGCAGAATAACAAAGAGAGACAGAGTGAGTTGGTTCTCGCCCGGGTTCGAATTGGACAACCGCGCATTGCGAATCAGCGAATGTTTGGCGATCGCGATCAATACCTAAATACGTTGGTTGGCGCACTTCTCTCACATCCACATCCAAACCACTTCTACTTGCACCTCCACGTCGGCACTTCACACGCACAACAAACATCACATTTGCAGACCTCACAATCATTATTTTCCTTATCGGTAGCAGTGGCAATGATAACATGAAACGCAAAGAAGCAAAACAGAGAGACGTGCTCTGAGGATGGCACGTCGATGAGCGAGGCTCGAACCAAACGCGTGCCAAGTGATAATTCTGCTGCCATTTGTCACCCGTCACTAATGAACCATGGAAATGCTGCTTGCCTGGTCCACAATCGGACTTGCTACCCTTGTAATCCTTGTCTGCACATAATTGCTGTCATTTGTTTAATTGTTATATTGTCTTCACGTGGTGAATTCGTTACTTGAACATTTCCAGTTGGTATGCACGCTCAGTTCTTCACGTGCAGCGGTGGTCGACATTTTTTTTGTTTCGTGCCATTCTTGATGAAAGAATAATTACAAATTACCAAATGCAGTGGCAGATATCGCGATGCATCCGCGAGATTAGAGAACGAGCGTGCAGCGAGCGTGATTTACATGGCTCCCAATGAGCGAGAAGCATTCATCGCTCATTTGAAATGCAAATTCATTTCCCTATTCTTTTTATGCGCGTATTCATTTTTATTAGACTTGTTCACAGACTTCCGTCTGCTTTTCTTTTCTCCGTCGTCCCTTCTTCGCTGCACGTGCATCATCATCATTACATTGATCTCAGCATGTCACACATTTCACTCCATTCGCTCGTCTCGATTTGCTTCGTGTTCCTTTGCTTCTATTTTCTCGTCTGCACCCTGCTTCCTACGTTTCTCGTCAATCTCTATTTCGGTATCGTATTTCGTATAAATGTCGGGCGATTCTGTTCTACTGTGCATAACTCATTTCAATCGCGGATCATCTCTGTACGCGTACACACAAATGACGAGCTTAACATCGAAATTGAATGTCGTGGGTCACATCACCAATGCAGCGATAAAACTTTCAGGAGCCTTACAAGGATGACAAAAGATACAGACAAGCGGAAGGAGAGAGAGATTTGCAAAAATTTAATAAATTCGGGCTCACCTCAGCTACACTCTTAGGAGCGCCAATATCAATATCAATATTGAGTATTATCTTACAAGGTTTGACGCGGAACGTGACATCGTGCACTCGATACAGCTCCATGTGAGTTTCATTCTCGCTCAGCTTATTAATCTTGTTTACGATCATCTTTCTCTTCCTGCTCCACTCACTCTCCACTCTCCTCTCATTTCCACTCTCACTCTCTGGTCGTCGGTCTTCGCTCGTCTTCTTCGCATCTCGCCCATCGAGGCACACAAGAGGAAAGCGTTTTTATTAAGACACTCTTGTTGATGTTGATATTTTGTTACGATTGATAATACCCCAGATGAGAAGACGTGCAATAAAATCTTGGCACCACTCTCACTCTCATCTCGCCTCCTTTAATCACGACGAGCACACAAACTTTGATAGCCACACGAACGCGACATTGATCTTTTGCCAGACCAGCTCTCCAGCCATTCTCTCTTGTTTCTTGTTGATGCACACTGATATCTTAACTCGTGTCGTGCGCCGCTTCCTAATCAAGAATGTCTGTTTCATATTCTCGTTCATCACCAAGTCCCTCATCCGGCGAGTTCCGTGCGTCGATGCCAAGTCGATGCTCGTAAACCGCCAGGGAACCGACACCGGCATTTCGTTTCCCGTTTGAAGTACTGCTGCTGCTGCTGCCGCTGCCATTGCCGTGTCTGGTCAACGCCGAAGACGAAGAAGACGATGAGCCGTCGGATGTCGAGGGAGCAGATGTTGTACTCGAGAAATTCGTCGCTGCCGGTCTTAAGTAAGCGGCAGCAGCAGCAGAGTAAGATTTATGGGTCGATGAAGTGAATTCGGCGCCCGGTGTAGAATCGGCATTATGATGATGATGATGGTATTGATGAATCGGTGAGGGATGAGATTGCGAGTGAGCGGGATGAGAGTTGGAGCGGGAAGTTGGTGGAGATTGTCGCTGGAGGTGATGTGCAGTTTCATTAAGTTTCTGATGTGAAGAGTGAGACGACGATGGCGACGAGTACGAACAATGAGACGATGGCGAGCTGTGATTAAGATGATCATACAAACAATCCATTGTTAGCGATGATCGCCGTTGTCGGGCTGGACTCGAGCGCAATAATGAGTTCGAGTTTGTTCGCATGGTTAAATCGTCATCGCCGGCAATGAGTGTGTGATGGCGTGAAAATGGCTCGAAGTTTTCTCGTGGATCAACGACGCGAACGGTGCTCGCACGGACAGGAGGCTGGCGTGGCTCGTGGAACTGTTTCAACTGATGGGCGAGCAACAACTGTCGTTGTCGTGATTGCATGTCGTTATTGTCATCGGCATTTGTCCTCCCGCACGCATCCAGCGCGTGGAGTTCGTCATTGAACGTGCCTTTCGTAGACAAAACATTGGTAGAAAAACATCTACAATCATAACAATTACGTGACGGAACTCGAGAAATGGAGGGACTTCGACCTGGAGACACAAGGAAAGGGACACTCATCATCATCGTCGTCGTATTCGATGGAATGACGTCGACTTCATCCATCAAATGGCGATGCCGAGATGCAGTCCACGTATTTTTATCATCCGACGATCGTTGCGATGTAGCACAAGTCGTAAAATTGCTTTTAATGTCGTTTGTCCGGTTTGAGCACAACAATCCAGCACCGCCGATATTGGAGTCATCATCATATAGACAATCTTCGGAGTACGTCCTATTCTCTGTAATGCGCACTCTGTGATGTGTCGTCATATTTCCGTTTCCTGTCACTTTTGACTTCCGGCCATCGCATACGCGAAATTCAGGGCCATACTGGTCGTTGTCAGCATTCACATTCGCTTTGACATTCATGTCTGCATCACAGTGATCACCATCAGGAGCACTCTTTCCGTCGTCGTCGTTATTCCTGTCAAGGCACTTTTCACCGAACAAGCTCGAATTATTCATTAGCCGGTTACTCATCAAGTTTCCCGTCTGATGATCACCGCTCGCTGCTTTTGTTGTCGACGTGGTCTGATGGTCAAGCTCAGTGAAGGAAGTCGAATTCTGGTCCTTAATTGTGGTCATCTCAATGTGATTCAATTGTGTCGCTTCGACGCCATGATAGTTGTGGTGTTGGTGGTGGTTGGAATTGATTTGTTTGTGTTCCTCGTCGACGACATTGGTGAGGACGACATTGTCTTTGTAGCGGTAAACAAGAAAGCAAATGGCCAGAAATATGAGTAGAAAGACGAGCATAATTGCGAGAATTATGCCGGCAACCTCTCCACCTGTATACGTATGGACACTCTTTCTGTCTCGCGTTTTGACACTCAACGACACGTTGGCCGTAATGTGGCCCGCTTTGTTCGTACCAACACAAGTGTATCTGTCACGATCGAGGAAGGCATACAATTAGAACGACCACGACGATCAAATCATGCCACATAATAAATATGGTGACGGAAACTCCACCGAATAACAATGCACCATAATTTATCACCACACATACAGATACAGGGGAGAGAAGAGTAGACGAACGGATCCTACCTGCCGCTGTCTTTGGCGAGTGCATTCATTATGTGCAGTTTGCTCTGCTTCTCGAATCTCGATATTGTCGTGTCTTGAATGATGACCATCTGACGACCGAATGTCAGCAGCGACAAATTGGCGATGAAACGTCCTTTCGACTGCCACGTGATGTTGGGCAGAGGAACCGCGTGTACTGTACATCCAAGACTCGC
>JAGGCA010003813.1:58862-69693 GCA_022876805.1 Osperalycus tenerphagus | reverse complement strand
CACGCAGTACTCAGTATATAAATATTGCATCACATAGTTAGAAAACATGAATACAGTAGACTTGTACACAACTGTTGTTTTGATGATGATGTGTGGTGTTACGCCAGTCGTAACTGCAATAAGTTATTCTGCTTCAGACAGAAATGGGAATCAGAATTGCGATGGCATTACGTCGATCACTGATTAGGCCCTATTCGATAAGGAACCCATGACAACGTGTAACTATCATGAAATACTAAAATGACCGAATCTTGCTGAGGAAAAGAAACGATTCTGTCACTAATACCGCGATTCCAGTTCCGTGTCTCTATCATGAATCCTGACCGCGATCCATGCCGCGTTCAACTAATACTCATTCTCATTAGTGTTCTAGTGATCAATTTCCGTACAGTGAAAACAGCGGACTCAGAATTCCTGATACCAAAAATTCAATATGAACCCGTCGATTTCAACACGAATTCGTTCCTGACACTGACGTGTTCGCTAATAATTAACTCGTCGTTGTGTGGAAATGAGTTCGAATGCGAACCGGAACTGCTGCAATGGATACTTCCGAGAAGAGTTCGCAAAGCTGCTGTGATGGGCACCGTGCAAGACACGCGCGTAACAGTGAATAAATCGACTACAAATTTGGCAGGAGAGAGTGACGAGTTTGTGTGGTACAGGACCACGATAAACATTGCTGGATGTGGTCTGATCCATAATGGCAAGTATTTCTGCTACTACGACATGGCCCTTGACAGAATAGCGGGCAGACAACTTGAAATCAACATCACCGGTAAGTCTCGAACATTATTAGGCGACGCGCGTGATTCGCGAGGATTAAATAGTTGACTTGATCATTAAACAGAATTGCCTAACAGAACGTGTTCGTACGCCGACCAGTGCCTGAGTGACAACTGCATCGATGGACTCTGCAGATGCACGGCTGAAATGCCTGTGTGGACACATGGACAATGTTTCGAATGTAAGCTGAACAATCTGTATCAGTCGAAAATGCAATTCGCTCTCTCTGCAGATCGCCGTTTGGATGATTCCTGTGTAAACGACGCACAGTGCGAATTTTGGGTGGACGAATCGCACTGCAATGCTGGTGTCTGCCAATGTCACAATAACTTCACCAAAATCATCGAACCGTTCAACGTCGAGAAGTGTTTGCCAATCAGTACGATACGACCACAACGGTGTGAGTATATTATTTCTTCATTTTCATCTCGCTTTGCAGGAACATTAAACGAGTCGTGTGCCAACTCCGGACAGTGTCGGGGAAATGACCCAAAAAGTTTCTGCGACTCTCGCGAACAGTGTGCATGTGAGGATGGCTTCTACTTCGACAAATCTCGTTGCGTGCCACACCAAAATTGCACCGAGGATAGTAACTGTTCCGATCCGAATGCGGTCTGTCGCTACGATCGATGCATATGCCAAGCGAATTACGAACTGAACACTCAATGGAAGTGTGTCGCTCTCATGCCTTCATATGAACGTATGTCAAACTCGTGCCATGATCACACTTGGACGTTTCAATTACCTTTTGATCTCTCCAATGTCGACCAGGTGAACCAAGCAGGTTTCTGTCCAAATACGGCATATACATTCTCGCTCTGTGCGTCGTCATCACAGCGGCCAGTATTGGATTTCTCATCGCACATGTGGTCATCATAAAGTAGGACCTTCGTTGCGACGACTTCCGCTCTGGTTATTGTCTTGTGATTTCCGCAGGCACAAGAAATGGGAGCGATCAGATCAGCTGAATGGTGAGAATCGGCATCGAGACAATCGTGATGAAGCCAGGACGTGTCGCGCAATTTGAAAGCTCTCAATAAACTAATCTCAATTCAATTCTACCTCCCTGCTCACTGAATAGCGCCATTTGCACAAAAATGACAAAAGCGGCAATGAATGTCGTATGAATTATAAATAGCGACTCGCTTCTCTATTGCTGCAAGCAACTCAGTGGTGCGGACTTCTAGCTCCTGCTCGCCTCTCACATTTAGGCCTGTGTTCGAACCCCGGCTAAAGTCGGTCGATTTGTCAACATATAGCAAAATAGTTGGAACTCGTTTCTTTTGACGCATCAAAATCGTTTTGATAAGCCACTGGCATCAATTTACACAGAAGTTATATAATACCGACACATTAAATCGAGTGTCATGCTTGTCATTGCCACTCCAGCAATATGCGCACATTGTCCGGAATGTCACGAGTGTGTCCAAGTTGATGCGGATACATTCAGCTCATTTCCGCCTGGTTTCTGTTGTGCTACCTTAATCCAGGCTGTTGCGTTCGTGATACGATGACTTAGCATTTCCTTTGCGAGCGCGCTGCTGGCCGGTGGCCGTCACGTAGGTTGGCCTAAACACATCACCATCGTTATCAGCAATCACTTGACTCGTTTCGACGACCTTTCGATCGGTATTTGGTACGCGGGACGTATCTTCTTGCAAACGTCTCACTTGGGCATTGAACTCATCGGCAGTGATCGCCGGCTCGGTGACCACATCGACATTCGCTCGTCCTTTCTCGATGTCGACAACCAGACGATGATTCTTCTCGAATTTTTTCTCATGCAACTCCTTCGCTCTGGCGTCGATCTTCTCGCGATTCTGCTCAGTTATCCAGTGCTGAGACGATAGCGTGAAATAGTCTGTCTCGTCGTCGATGACGCGCGTTCTCTGTGCCACGGTCTGGTCATACTCAATCAGTTTGTCCTTCTGTTCGATGGCTTTCTCGAGACTGGCGGCGATCGACTTGAGACCATCCGGTTTCGTACCACGAGTCGCTCCCCTCGTAACTGATTCGAGTGACATCTTGACGAGACACTCCATCGATTCCATTCCTCCAGTCGCACCACCACTTTCCCTGAGCATTTTCCTCCTCTCCTCTCTAGACAAAACCAACTGACCGCACGTGAAGCATGGCCCTGGACCCTCCTGGGCACAGACTATGCGCCCGCAGGAGAGGCAGTTGGCGACCAGTTGGTGTTGTGACGCTTCGCACATGCACGGCCATCGACCTGGTAGTGTCACGACGCTCGTTTTGGCGTCTTGGAGAGGCACGAACTTGGTCTTGCCCTTTCCACCGGACTTCTCCTTGCTCGACGAAGGACGCGATGATGCCATGATAGGCACGGTGGTCGAGTAATTAACGAGATTCGGCTTACAAATAAATCCAATTTCTAACGTCAACCTTTAGCACGTGCGGAGGCGATTCTAGCGACACGTAGCGTCGAGTTGGCCATACTCGATACTCGATCGCGCGAAACACGAACACGACCATCATGCAATGTATACTTTGCATGACACGAATCGAGACAAAATACGGACACGTACTAATGTTAAACCTCATAGGGACAATTTATCCGTTAGTCAAATTCGGACAGCAAAACGGATAAAATTTCCACTCGGGTAATGTTAGAACACACACGCGAACTGAAATATAAACATGCTGACGATTCTGAAAATGCAGTCGAGTGCCAATATAATTGTGTAAAGTAAAAAGTGTCCGAATTACGGTATTGTGGAATTGTGGGAAACACGAGGCGAAAGGGCAAAACGCAGGTTGCGTCGACTGGAAATCGAACCCGAATCGTCAGCGTTGGAAGCTGAGGCGCGAAACGAATTACAACTCGTCATCCTTCTTGAGCAGCCGTCTACTGAGCCATATTTCATCGACATCAAGAGGAGTTCCCTTCTTCGACACGATCACGAAGTCTTCATCGTCGTTTGGCTTCCTTGGCGCTTTGCGGTTCGTCGCGGTTGGTGTGCGCGATGTATCGGATGACACGGACGGAACACCGGACAAGGTTATCAGTGACTTGGGCACCTTGATGACGGCCACTTTCTCACCGCTACCATCCTCGTCGAAAGTCAGCTCGCCACCCGCCTCCATGATCTGGCCCACAGTCAGGTTCTTGATATGTGACGGGACGCTCATCGTCAGGTTGCGATAGAAGTTGCGGATGGCCATCTCATGCTGGCGGCGGACGTCCTCCAGTTTCGCGAGGTTCTCGTTTCGCTGGCACTGCAGGTCATCGACCAGGGAATTGACGACTGATTGATTACTTGTGGTTCGTCGTGTCGTTCGCCGTTTAGACGCCATTCTGACTTGGAAACAATCAACGTTCGCTTATCGATTATATCGATACTATCGATATGCTTTCTTGCCGTCGTGACGCACCGGAACCGAAATTCTTGCTTGTCTGAGTTTCTTCATTAAGGCTATCAGCATGAGTTGTTTGCCGTTGACATCTTCGCAAATTCGTCAGACATTTATCGACTTCTTCGCCACCAAGCACGAGCACATCTACGTGCACTCGTCGTCGGTGGTGCCTCACGATGACCCAACACTCCTGTTCGCCAATGCCGGCATGAATCAGGTATGGACCAGATACGTGTCACTAGCTCTGTTTCACGTCTGATCGTCTTGTCTTCAGTTCAAACCCATCTTCCTGGGCACTGTGGACCCGAACAGCGATGCGGCTAAGTACCAGCGAGCGGTGAACACGCAGAAGTGCATTCGTGCTGGTGGCAAGCACAATGACCTGGACGATGTCGGCAAGGATCTCTATCATCATACCTTTTTTGAAATGCTCGGCAACTGGTCGTTCGGCGATTTCTTCAAGAAGGAAATCTGTGCGTGGGCTTGGCAGCTGTTGACCGAAGTGTATGGACTGCCGAAGGATCGATTGTATGTTACATATTTCGGTGGTGCTCCTCAGCTTGGTCTCGATGCCGATCTCGAATGCAAGCAGATTTGGCTGGATCTCGGTTTGTCGGAGAAGCGCGTCCTGCCTTTCGACATGAAAGACAATTTTTGGGAGATGGGTGAAACGGGTCCGTGTGGACCGTGCTCTGAAATTCACTTCGACAGGATCGGTGGTCGGGATGTCGCGCATCTGGTTAACGCTGATGACCCAAACGTGATCGAAATTTGGAATCTTGTATTTATTCAATTCAATCGCGAGTCTGACGGCTCGTTGAGACAGCTGCCGAAGAAACACGTTGACACTGGTATGGGTTTCGAACGACTGGTGTCTGTCATCCAGAATAAGCTTTCCAATTACGACACCGATATTTTCAGACCCATATTTGAAGCAATCCAGAAAGCGACTGGTTGCAGGCCGTATACTGGCAAGACTGGGGCCGAAGATATCGATGGTGTCGACATGGCGTATCGTGTTGTGGCCGATCACGCAAGGACGTTGACTGTCGCTCTTTCGGATGGTGGAAGACCGGATAATGTTGGTAGAGGCTACGTTTTAAGACGAATTTTACGTCGTGCTGTTCGCTACGGTCATGAGAAACTAAACGCCAAACAAGGGATGTTCGCATCTCTTGTTTCTGTCGTCGTCAATCTCCTTGGTGAAGTGTTTCCTGAACTCACAAAAGATCCGCAGTCACTCATGGATGTCATCAATGAGGAAGAAGCGCAATTCTTGAAGACGTTATCGAGAGGTAGACGTTTGTTGGAGCGAACGATAGCCCATCTCGGTGTCCAGAAAGTGCTGCCTGGTGAGGTCGCATGGAGTCTGTACGACACGTATGGCTTCCCAATCGATTTGACACAACTCATGGCCGAAGAGAAAGGATTGACCGTCGATCTGGTTGCGTACGAAAGAGCGAAAAGTCGAGCTCAACTTATATCGCAAGCGAAAGGTTCGCAACAAGACATCGGCAATGATCTGGATGTCCATGCTATCGCCGAATTGAAGGATGAATTGCTAATTTCCATCACGGATGACTCGTACAAATACAATTACAAGGAGCTCAATGATGATCTGAATGCGAGCTACGTCTTTGGAAGATGCACCGGGACCGTGGTGGCACTGAGAAAAGACAAGAAATTTGTCAACGAAGTTACGAGTGGAAACGAGTGTGGAGTTATTCTGGACAGGACTTCGTTTTATGCCGAAGCTGGTGGACAGATTTACGATGTCGGATTCATGAACAGGGAGATAGTTGAAAGTGGTGATGACGATGCTCTGGAATTCGAAGTTCGTGAAGTGAAACTGCAAGGTGGTTACGTCGTTCATTTGGGAAGCGTTGCGAGCGGTATTCTCAGAGTTGGTGACAGAGTGAAATTACAGATTGATGAGGTATGTTAACGATAATTGCATTAATGAGCCAAACCCTTTTAACGCTTATCATATCAGGAACGTCGAATGTCTATAATGAGGAATCACACCGGGACTCACGTGCTCAATTTTGCCTTGCGTAACGTTCTGTCCTCTGAATCCGACCAGAGAGGTTCTCTCGTTGCGCCTGACAGACTACGATTTGACTTCACTAACAAGGTTTGTATATCACTTGTCGACGAGTTACACAACAAAATAGTCTATGTGATTCTCTCAGTGTATCACGATCACAGACTAACTGCGATAAGCATTGTGCTAATTCTTTCTGATTAACCGTCACTTTAATTCATAGGCGGCAATGACAGTCGCTCAGGTGAAAGCAACGGAAATAGTGGCCCAAGAAGTCATTGCAAAGAATGGCGAAGTATTCGGCAAAGAAGCGCCTCTTGGCCTGGCAAAAGCCGTGCAAGGCTTGCGTGCTGTCTTCGATGAAACGTATCCTGACCCTGTTCGCGTCGTTTCCATCGGAATTCCTGTCGAAGATCTACTCGCTGACCCCTCTGGTGGTGGAGGATCAGTAGCGTCAGTGGAATTTTGTGGTGGCACTCATCTAAAACGAAGTGGCCACATTGGCGATTTTGTCATTTCAAGCGAAGAAGCAATTGCGAAGGGAATTCGACGAATCATTGCCCTCACTGGGCATGAAGCGAGCAAAGCGATCAAGAAAGCTGACCTGCTCGAGAAGCACGTGAAAAAATTGCAGGAATGTGTCCAGGGCAGAGACAAGAAACAGTTGACAAAAGAAATCGTTGAGTTGAACGAAGAAATCGCGCAGTCTAATATATCGTACTGGAAGAAAGAAGAGTTGAGAAGTAGCTTGGGTGGCTTGAAGAAGCAGTTGGATGATGCGGAACGCGCTTCGAAGGCTGCCATTGCCAACGAGGTGCTGCAAGACACCAAGCAGCTCGTGGAACAGTTGAACAACCATCGTTTTCTGGTGCATGTATTCAAAGCGGGATCAAACGCCAAGGCTCTCGATGCAGCTCTCAAGCAAGTGAGAACATCTTCGCCCGATACCCCAGCCATGTTCTTCAGCTGCGACGAAGATGCCAAGAAGGTGATCTGCTTGTCGTCCGTTCCGCCGAATTCCGTCACCGCGGGCTTGAAAGCGAACGAGTGGATTCAGGAGATTGCCAAAATTATCAATGGAAAAGGTGGTGGAAAAGAGGAAGCTGCACAAGCATCGGGGAACAAGATCGATGCCCTTCCCCAAGCGGTCACTATAGCCACCGAGTTCGCTAAATTCAAATTGGGTGTCAACTGAGTAAATTCTAATTGTTTTGCTCAGCGAACCACTGAAAACGATGAGTTTTGTAATAAAGTTACATTTAGTTAATTCGCTTGACGTTAAATCTTTACATCTGAAGAACAAGAACAGAAACTATCTCATTACGTACTGTGGAAAGAACAAACGAAAAGTTTTCGTTACGAAAATGCTCTGGTCCGTCAGGTGGTCACTCCGACAGGGGGTAGTAATATAAATAATTGGCCATGATTAAATAGCGACTAGCAAAACAGAATTAGCACGATTTGAATTGTCGTAATTCCACACAGGAGTAATCCGATCTTCTCCCGCTTTGCCATATATAAATCTTTGGGGACAGAAACAACAACAAACCCGAATATTAAGTTCACTTACAACAGAGTGATTAGAGACGCATTCGCGATAACATTGCCAGAGAATTATTCACAAAGAGCGAGCTCGAATTCGCTTAAGAGTAGCAATTGCTTAATTACAAGCGTTCAGTTTATATTAACAGGTGCTGGCTGGTCGGGAATGAGTGACGTGAACAGGGAAGAAACGACAACCCAGAATAAGCGAATAGCAGAGAGTCGTTCTTCGGTTGGTCTCACTTGCTGGGAATCGTTCATCGTTGCCGCAGATGTAGCAGCATTGCGATTGTTGTCATCGCCGTCAACACGTAGCGCATCGTTATCAGCAGCGGCACCATCGTTGACTCGATTTCGATTCGCACCGTTGTCGGGATTATTGACGGGAGTCGCGACAGGACGCTGTCCGCGGCGTCTTGTCAGCAAACCAGTTTGGTACAAGTACACAAAGATAGCGAATAAGACGACAGATATGAACCGACTGATCGACGAGTAGAAGTAGACGACACTCAATAGAACCACGGCGCGACTCGCATAATAAAACCAATCGAGCCAGTCTCGGTTGTTCCCATTGTCGTCATCGTCGATCGCCGGCTGACCAGCGACACCTGCATTCATTATCTGAACTGGTGGCTGCTGGGGTACTTGCGGCGCTGCTGCTACTTGTTCTGCCGGGGGTGGTTGCCCTTGAGCTTGCGGTGGTGGTGTCGGAGTGGTGGCACTTGGCGAAGTCATCACCATTTGTGGGATGGACGATGAAGAGACTTGTGCCGCGTTCACGATGCCCGCTTGGTTCACATATTGAGCCATGTATTGCGCGTAGTAGTGCTGCATGATGGCCATTTGCTGCATCACTTGTTCGGGGGTCAAGGCCACCGGGATGGCACCCACCAGACCGGCACTGCCTACTTGAAACACAGGCTGGACATAGTTCGGAGTGACGACGTTAGACGTGAACGCGATACCAGCCGTCGATGTTGAGACAGGCTGAACGCTTGGCGTCCGGCCATTCGACGTGTCGGCAGATCTGTCGATGGGTGGGGTGGTGGCCGGACATCGTTTGCGAAGAACTGATTCCGGCAATGTCGATGTCGCTGTCGGTGCACGTTGAGCGCAAACCAAATGCACTGTAAACGTCATCGTGCTGTCGTCGTCCGACAGTGGCTGGAAAATATCGCGCAGTATCTGCTCGTCGCGCAGCAAGTGACCCGAGTAGATCAACCTCTGCTCGGCGACCAACTGCACGGAGAGAACACAAAATCGCGAGTTAATCACAAGACCCAAATCACAGTGCTCACTGAGCACTGTTCATGCAAGTGAAAATACGACTTACAGGTTTGCTGGGATAGACTGTGGACAGATGAGACTTGAGTCTCGCCACTGTCCAGTCGAGGTCGCATATACTGAGTGAAATCTGCTGGTCTTCTATCTGTTGGTTGGGCGCTTTCACTATCAAACGAATCTCCGACATGTTGGTTACCACTCGACAATGCGCTCACTTGCTCGAAATCGCTGTCGAAGAGGAGAATAACAACGTTAGATTAAGGATACGTTGCATAACCACAACGAGTTATCAGTGATCCTGATCGACAGATATCACATGACGACGACACTCCTCTTTTAAATGGCCTTCACCTTCCAATTGCGAGATGACAATTAAACAGATGACAAGTACGTAGCACAATTAACAAGACGTGCAGATAGAGTGAAAATCGCAGAAAACGCACTTACAATGATTGTCTCCGAGCACAGTTCACTACATTAATCGAACGTCGGAAAATGGATTCGGTTGATGATTCACCAGAAGACGACGGCGGAGATTCGCTCATCGCTGATTGGCTGTCGCGTTGCAATGGCGTCGAGAGGAAAACTGCGAAACGAAATGCTCCAAATCTAGTGACGTGAGTGTGCAACGCGCGATTCAACTCACTTTCCAGTTATACCTTCTAGTTAATTCGAGTTATCGATCATGTCCAATGAAATCCTTGTCGATGCTCTCCCGTACATCGATCAAGGATATGAAGAGCCAGGCGTGCGAGAAGCGGTATGTACAAGACAGAGACATGAGGCCTGTTTTCCCCAAGAGTACGTTTATGACAATGTTCATTTTCTAGATATTTCAAATGATCGAAGAGGAAACCAAGCGATACAAGCCGACCAAGAACTACCTGGAACACTTACCGCCAGTGAATCTGCACGAATTTGAGGTAAACGACATCGAATAAAGCAATTCCCAGGCACGCACATTTGACGAGCTTTCACTGCTTTCTTGGCAGACCGATGTCATGAAGAATGAGTTCGAGAGACTGGAAAAGCGACAACCCATGGATATGCTGAACATGAAGAGATATGAACTGCCGTCACCGTCGGCCGGCAGAATGACAGACATCACAGCATGGATGGAGAGCGTCGAGAACTCGATGGCCCAACTCGAACACCAGGCGACCAGGATCGCGAATCTGGAAATAATGAGCAAGTACGGAACTGAAGCGTGGAAGATGCACAACACTGTCCTGCACGAGATGATGCAAGATGCGCAGAAACACCTGCAGGAGCTGCGGAAACAGATTCAAGAAGTGAACTGGCAGCGGAAGAGTTCGCAGTTGGACGCCGGTGTAAAACTGCGCAATTTGGATGCCAGTTGGGTCGGGCTTGTCAGCAAGAACTACGAAATAGAGAGAGCGTGCGTTCAGATTGAGAGTGAGATTCGCAAGTGGGAGAGCAGACTGGCACCGGAACGACAGAGTAGTGACCAGAACGAGCAGGTCGTCTCGACAAGTTCCGAATCGATCGAAGCCGACAGCAGCTCATAACGTCATTTTCGTAGTGTGTAAGCTTGGTGTGCAGCGTTGTACGATATTCTTTGCATGTTTCAACATAACATTTCTGCGAATAACAATTACACAACATTCCTTTGTAGGTTTTCTTATTTATTCCCGGCGATCGCGCTTTCCATTCCACAAGGGCGGCAAGGCGATTATTCTAGCGACTAGTTCGTAGCGTTGAGTTGGTCATACTCGATACTCAATCGCGCGAAACACGGACATGACCATATCTCGGCCACCGATCCCCAACACGAGACTT
>JAGGCA010003813.1:28294-56674 GCA_022876805.1 Osperalycus tenerphagus | reverse complement strand
GTGGTGGTGGTGGTGGTGGTGGTGTCTCATTTTTAACACCCGCTTCCTTCGACAAAACATCCGAACTGATTTCATTATTCGTGCCGACTGCCTGTTGTGACAAGTCGGTGAAAGAATGTTGAGGATCAGGCTGACTGGCAAATCCAGCTGTATCTGCAGGTGTCAGTGGTGATGCGTGTTCAGAGGAAAACTTGAAGCTCGGACTTAGGTGTGCGCGAGTGAGAGCGGGCTTGACATCATCGATGCTGGGCTCGAACACAGGAAAGTAAATTCTTTCCATGTGACCACAACTGCACTTACTACGCATCTTCATGTAGAAATCGTGATTCGCCGCCTTCACCGTGAACGGGGCTTCCCGATGCGCCTGTCTTCGGCCGCAATCGCAAACCGAAACTAATTTCACTCCGCTCGAATGAGACATCACTGGTAGGTAGTCGGATTTGAACAACGTATCGATTCTTTCATCAGGAAGCACTTCATCCGTGGGTGGAACTCTGTGCAGTGGATTGATGCAGTGATGTCCAGTCAAGCTGAGCACTTCGCACATCTGTCGGCCATTCTGCCAGTATCGGTCACACTCTTCGCGCAATTGTCGAGCGTATTCATAGAATGCCGGGCCACGAGCCTGCACGGAATATACGTGCAAAGCGTGAGCGAATTTACGTTCGTGGTAGTCGGTCGTGTAATGACTCGGTAAACCCTCCTGGTAGATGCTCAAAGCCATCGGCAAAATTTTACCGCATCGAGATTCGGAGAAGCGAGTGTCAATATCGAACGACAGGTACATATGTTCGAAGATGCTCTTCACACCAGGATCGGCCGGAGGCGAGAAGAAGAACTCTTTCAGCTTGAGAATCACTTCGAAGAATTGCTTGATGGTTGGCAGTTCGAATACCGGAGGTGAAGCGTGACGACCAATGTTGTCATCGAAGCCCTTCGTAAAGACGAGATTGACATGATTCCACAGGAATTTGTAAAATGAACGACCGCTGAGAATGTTTCTGTCACTGTCAGTGTCATCACTGCTTGGTCTCTTTTCTGCTTTGTCTTCCACGCTGCAGTACTTGATTAACTGATCGAGGAAGAACTTGTGCGCGTCCCGAATTGTCGGATCTTTCGTCGAAATCAATACGAAATCGTTTTGTGCAGATACAGCGAACAGAGAATTGCTGGAGATATTCGTTATAATTCTCGTCTTTCTCAGTATCCTGTATATCTGATCTTCCAGTTCCCGCTCCATTTTCTTCACATTCGTCTTGAATGTCTCATCACAGTTATAAGCCTCGAACATGAACAGCACCCGCGGTGAGCAGAGTCGCGCTTCGTGGATCCAGTCACTTGGCAGATGTGGCACTGAGTGGATAATGTCACTGATGAACGGCTGCAACCTGTGCCTTGCTGTGTCCAGAGCGCGAAACATGTGAATGTAATTGTAATCGAAGTGAGGTCGAGGAGTGACGAGCAAAACGATGTGCGAGATGTGGTAGATCAACAGCAACGCTTTGGCCACGTTCTGTTGCATGTCAGGCCAGACTTGCACGAAACTCTACCGAGAAAGTGAACGTGGCTTTAAGCAGAACCAGGAATTCTGAACGCGATTCGTTACCTTCTCGTTGATCTGTTTCTCGATCGACTCAATCACTTGACACAAGACGTAGTCATCGAAAACCGATGTCAGGTGAAGAAAAATAACTCTGCTTCTGGCATCGTAGAAACCGTCGATCTGACAGTCCTGCACGGAGAACATAACTGGGTCAGAATGACAACTCGTCATGTATGCGATTCACTCACATAATCCTTGTAGATGGTCTTCTTGTCGGAGAGCGAACCGCGAAATGCATTCCGCTGGATCGCCTCATCAATGATGGCACCTTTGCAACCGCGCGCATCCAACGTCGACTTGCCGATGATGGACACGACACAGATCTTCTCTTTGTTGACTACAATCACGCTCTTGGTCAGCGTGTCGAGCGCATTCCTATTGAAACATAAGAGAACGAGATCAGGACGTCAATCTCGGCGCAAGTTAAGTGCCTTACTTGATACTCTGATCGTCGTGCGAGAATAGAGAGAATTTCTGGTTAACTTCATTGCTCACTTTGAACGCTTCCCTATTTTGTTGCGGTGGCATCACAACTGCAGAGTGTCCAGGAACCAGCCGGAGAATAAGGAAATAACCAAACACTGTTACAATCAGAGCGAACGCGTGGAGCTGATTTTCGTTTGTCAGCTGTCGTTGCGCGCCAGATTCGAAATGCAAACTTCAACTGACTTCTGCACAAATTCACCGTTGCACAAATATGACTCAATTCACTGTTTACATTGTGCATCAAATCAAATACATTCTGAAGCGAGCTATATGACAATGAGTTCTCATTGCGTTTAATAGTAGAAAAGTCATCTGGTGTTTGTATGTGCTCACGATTAGATTAGACAACAATTTTATCGCTCGAAACCAATGCGCTTGGAAAATATTTATAGTTCTTTTAACATTCTTGTGCGATGGAACAATATATGGTAAAATGTTTAAGAGGAAGTTGAAGCACATTAATTCACTTGCTGTAACTCGTGTTCTAATTACCTATTACTTGGCCGAGCTTAGCGTCTTCTAGGCGAACTTTCGTCACACTCAGAGTTCGTTCTGCCAGTCTCGTCGAGCGATAATTCGCTAATCGGTAACCTTGATAAGGCTTATAAAAGCGTCTCGATAGCTGCCGACAATGGGCAAAGTAGTAGTGGCAGAACGGGTTTGATTTGGTTACCGGTCGGTCGGATCTCGGATCGAGACTTCTGTATTCTTTTATCGTGTTCGTGCCATCATTAAACGCCCTGTTCTCGGACATCGACATGGCTC
Source organism: Osperalycus tenerphagus (assembly GCA_022876805.1). Taxonomy (NCBI): domain Eukaryota; kingdom Metazoa; phylum Arthropoda; class Arachnida; order Sarcoptiformes; family Nematalycidae; genus Osperalycus; species Osperalycus tenerphagus. The sequence continues at coordinate 53,820 of JAGGCA010003813.1, read as the reverse complement.
GCACTCTGCAATTCGTGATTGTTTACATCATTTTTATTGTTGTTTGGCAGCTCGGAGATGTTAACAGTGAGTGTTACACAGCTGCTGTTTATGAACACGTTCGGAGGGGAGATGCTTCTAATGACAGTCCGCATGATATTATCACGGAAAACTTGGCTAAATTCGAGAATGTTACCAAATTAGCAGCAGAACAGGTAAGTAAGCTGATGTGAGAGCTTATTACGGAGCTTGTAATGCTTAATGATATGTTAATCGTTCACGTTTGTCGAAGGGAGCAAAAATTATTGTTTTCCCTGAAGATGGAATCTTCAATCCGCCTGACGGTCGAATTGCTGCTAAACAATATCTGGAAACAGTGCCAGATCCCAAGGATTTACCGAAAAGCAAGAAAAATCCATGCAATGCGCCATCGTTGTATAAGAACAATCCGATTCTTCGTCGATTAAGCTGCATGGCCAAAAATAATGCGATTTATGTTGCAGCGAACATGGGCGATATACAAAATTGCAGCGAAACTGATCCTCGCTGTCCACCAGACGGTGTATATCAGTTTAACACGGATGTCGCGTTCGATGACATGGGCAATTTAGTTTCGCGTTACCACAAAAAACATCTATTCTTCGAGCCCTGCTATGATGTGCCGCCGACGACGGAATACGTAACATTCGACACAACTTTTGGTCGATTTGGCCTGTTCACTTGCTTCGACATGATTTTCAAGTCGGCTGTAACGTTGGTGGAACAGTTTGGTGTCGACACGATCCTCTATCCGACTCTGTGGTACGATGAGCTTCCATTCTTAACGGCAGTCGAATACCAACAAGCCTGGTCGATGACAAATCGCGTCAATTTATTGGCTGCTAACATTCACAAACCTGATTCCGGCTCCATTGGCAGCGGGATCTACGCCGGTCGAAGGTAAGAAGACAACTTTCAGTCCCAATCGCTGTTCCAGGTTTGCTGTTGAGCTTTTATTTAACGGATCTGCTATTTTTTCTACCCTCTTTTCAAGTGGATCGGTCATTTACACTAATCAAGCAGACGGCCGACCGAAACTTTTAGTTGCTGATATCCCGGTCAAAAATAGTGGTTCGAATTCACTGAAATGCTCAGAACGGCGAGAGAAGCTCATACTGAATGAGCCGACGCAGAAAACGCCCAATTACTGGCATTTGGACATGGACATGAGTGGCTTTGTCCTATTTCCTGTTCGCGATACAAGAGCTTCACTAACTGCTTGCAGCGACAATCCAGGTTTCTGCTGTTCGCTCGATTATACAACTTTTGGCAATCGTACCATCAATGAACGGTACTATTTCGGAGTAGCAAACCGGACTAGATTGGCCAGCTACGAATGGTGCGAAGAGATGTGTCTCCTGGTCAGATGCGATGATGAGAACAAATCTTCCTGCAAAAGATTTCCGACCGAAAGCGAAACCATATTCGACTTTATCCACATTCATGCAACTTTTAGCACGAATTACACATATCCAATGGTCATCACGAACGAAGCCCAGCTCGTTCCTGTACGCTACTGGACGTACCACAATTACGACAGTCTTCCATACTCAAAAAGCGAAATCGTTGTTCGGAATTACGGTAAATCTGTGTTGACAGTTGGTCTATACGGAAGGTGCTATCAAAGAGACCCTCCTTACCCAGATAAGATTGCAAAGCGACTAAATGCCATTACAATGACGTAATAAACAAAATGATTAACACATGCATATGGCGATGGTTGAATGACACGCAAGGTGTCATAGGAAATGACAGTTGAAACGAGACCAATTTATTGATGAGCGCGTGCCGCGTCTACAAAACATGAAACTTTCAATAAAAAACGCGTCAACAAATTCAGTTCGATTGCTAATCACATTTAGAACCGCGTAGAAATCTCCTGTCAAGAATGTAGACTCACTGCTTGACACGTCTACCAACGTCGTTCCTCCTTGCCATCATCGACTTTGTCATCAATGATCTGCTCCTCCTCAATGCGGTCTTGTCTGGCCTGGAGCAGCGACTCCTGGAATGCGACTCGCGACGTGTGGATGGCCGACGACTGTCCGCGTCTCAACATGAATGGCTGCACGTCGTCGTCCCAGTTCTCGGGAGCGAACACCTGCGGATCGTGACGTTGTAGTTGTGGCGGAAAGACAGTTGCCGGTCTGTTAGCCTCGATCGGCACGTAGAGCGTCCTCCGATTGGAACATTGGGCCAGGTGCTCTTCGCGGGCCTCCTTGGGCACGCGATGACATGCGTTATATGGACAGACCCACCGCTCGGGAGCGTTCGGGTTTCGGGCACACTTGACGATGTGCTGCTGAAGCGACGTCCGACGAACGCGGTGGCTGGAGAAGTACGGACACTCGACCAGTTCGTCCTCCCAGACTGGTAGTGCGGCCATTGTACCGTTGATGATGACCGATAAATTGCTGGTGTCAGGAAGCGGTAGACGAGCGGAAATATTTCGGGACGCGCAATGCCGTCGATGGCCGAGCGAGGAGGACAAACGCCGCAAATGTCGGCTCAAGGCGTCGCGACGATCGAACATTTAGATGATGCAATTTTGTCACGTGACTGGGTGGAGCCAAGACTGGCGCTAACAGTATTCGATTTCCTCCTGGTTATTGCCGACAGCAATTATTAATTATTAATTAAGGTGAGTGACAATCTGTACCAAATTAATTAATCTTACAGAATCGTTAACTGTTGTCAAGTGGAGAATGTCAATTGACAGCGACCGTAAACTGACATTCGACGAAATGTTCTCGTTGGTCGACGACATTCACGCAGATCACAATCGGAACGAGCAAACGAAGGCACAGCTCCAGGAAGAAGTGTCACAATTGAGCCAGTGGAAGGAAGAATACGAACAGAATTGTCCGGTCTACAAAGGAGAAGAGCAACAACTCGAGCGCTTGATCCAGGAGAATGAGAGGAAGATAAACAACAAAAGACTGCTGGATGAAGAGTTGCGTGAATTGATGGAGAAAGACGAACGACAGCAGAAGAACATCGATCGCTTGAAAGAAGAGATACTTAATCAACAGAAACTCAAGCAGAAGGCAGAAGAGGAGCTCAAACAACTAGAGTTAAAGATTCGGCAGGCGCGAGAAGTGGTGCACACGAAACGCGCTCCTCCACGTCCTGCTGCAGATTTCAATGGTTGTGCTGGTGATGACACCAAGAAGAAGAGGCGAGTGACATTCGCAAGCCCGCTTGATACCTCTTCGATCGCTGCTCCTCCAAGGAAGCCTCTCCCGGTAGACATCATCGATCTGTCAGGCAGTGGAGATGCTTCAGCTGGTCACCAGCAGGCCAAGCCAGTTCACAGAACGGCAACTAAGAAGAAAGCCGTCACCAAGAACAAGAAGACGAACCCGGGACAGGAAGCTCTCCGAGCTTATTTGCAGGTGATAAAGGGTGGCAAGAGCGACGATGAACACGAACCGCGAACCGAGATGCCGAAGAAGCAGAAGAAGAAGCAGTTGAAACCGCTCTCCCTGTCGCAGCAGCAAGAATACATGGAGTCGTTGTGAACTGCAGCATCGACGTCGATCCTGTTGAGCTGTTTTCATTTTGGTATAATGATGTGATAACAGAATAAATTCACGATGCTAAATTTTTGTTTCACGAATAGTATTATTGTAACATCGATTCGGCGGGTTAAATCAAGTCAAAAAGAATTCTGCCGAAATTCAGGTTTTCCGGGTTGTATTTTTGCCACACAACCTTCCATTCCCGTAACTTAATCCGACTATTTCTCGTTAGAGAAACGAAGAATTTTAATTACCAAACAGCTGCGCGACACCAAGCCTGACAAAATCGATCCCAACGCTCTGCCCAAGTGGATCGCCTCCCGATTTCAGATTCACGATAAATTCAGCTCTGCATTTGCTGCAATTCAGCAATTCTTTATCGCTAATAAATCGAACTAAAAAATAGAAAATAAGAACCAGAAATAAAATAAATTGTGAATGCCTGAGATACAAAATTTTCTTATTTCACAAGGAAATCTCGTAATGACGTGCTTCTCGACCGAACGCGCTTTTGAACAGCGTCTGCTCGACATCGTTAAGCACCGAGCTCGCACCGATTCGGAAAAATTCAGGTCGAAGCCACTTTTCTCCCAACTGGAGACGCATCAACACCAACCAGTCAATGGCATCTTGTGCTGTTTTCAATCCTCCGGCTGGCTTGAAACCAACTCTGACTCCCATAGCAGCGTAGAAATCGTAAATAGCCCGCATCATAACGACGCCGATCGGCAGTGTCGCGTTCACCACTTCCTTGCCAGTCGATGTCTTAATGAAATCCGCGCCTGCCAGCATCGCGGCCACGCTCGCTTTGTAGACATTCGTGGCCGAGCCCAACTCACCAGCACCTATGATTACTTTCAGGTGCACTCTCTTCCCGTTTGATTCGATTCCGCAAACTTTTCTCATTTCGCAAATCTCGTCATAAACGGTTCGCCACTGGCCATTTAGCGCCGCACACCGATTAATGACCACGTCGATCTCATTGGCACCGCTCTTGATGGCGTGTTCGATCTCGCTCAGTCTTGTCTCGATGGGATATTGCCCCGACGGGAATCCGGTGGCCACCGACGCGATGTTGATCCGGTCGGGCCGATTAAGCTTGGCGAACGCGCGTCGACAGTCGGCGACCCGTGCAGGATAGACGCAAACTGCCCCACATCGGAAATCGTCGTTCAGGCCCAGTTCAGTCTTCAGAAGATTTCGCAATGGGTTCAGAGCGCGACAGCAGAGTCTTTCGACATTACTTTCCGTGTCGTCTCCCGACAGTGTGGTCAAGTCGATGCACTTGACGGCCAGCAGGAGCAGAGCCACTTTCTCGTCTTTGGGTAGTAGTCGAGCTTCCTCTCTGGCCAAGTTGGCTGCTTTCTTGACGGCATTCACGTTGACATAAACTGCGTTGAACCAGTTGTCATCGAATGGCCAGATTCGGTTTGCACCCATTTTGAATCCCGGTTGTCCTGCGTGACGCGTTCTGTACTCGGTGACCGGGGTCTAGATTGATTGGTTGTCCGGCTGACAGCAGCGCTGTATTGTGTTGGTCAGGATTGTCGTGTCACTGTTGCGGTCTTTGACTGGTCATCTGGCGCATTCCAGTTGTGCTCGGTCATCCACCGATGCGTTGTATTGTAAACTAGCGTCCAGCGTGGACTTGTGCCTGGTCTGAACGCTTCTTCACAAACCACGTGACCAAACAATTCGCGTTTTCATGGCCCAAAGTTTGTATCAAGCTCTCGTAATTAACGATTAATTGGGCCGAATTAAGGATGGCATCCCAGATGAGATGTGCGTGTGACATCGGTGCGTGCCATCAGGCATGTACTTGCAGACGTCTGGGCGAGTTGTGCACTGTTGGACATTGTGCGTGTCAAGGGAAGTGCAGGAATGGTGGACATAACGAGCCGGCAACCGGCGATCGTGCCGAATTTAACATGAACAGTGAACACAATGGAACATGGAGCAATTTGGCACTACGTGCTTCGAGAACAGGCACCGGTCAGCTTCTGACTCCGAGTACTTCACAATCGGCAATGTTGGTTCCCCGCCGTTCTCCATTAACCAGGTTGAGGGATGGCGAAACGCCGCATCACATCATCGTTCCTCAGGGGATGATCAACCAGCTTTCCGCTACATTTCGGGCGAAGCGCGCATCATTCATGGCATCTGCTATTCAACTTGCTGGTCGTCCCAATACTGAAGGCCTTGATCAGAAGATCCGTATCGGTAGAGGTCTGCTCGCTGAACTCGAAGGCCTGTATGAGATGCAGAAGAACGGCTTAGAAGTAGCGCTCTATTGTTTGGAAACTGGAACGCCAATGACGGGAATGATCCGAACGAAGAGAAAAGCGGACAGTGGCAAGTCGCCAAATGACGCTCCACCGAAACGCGTCCAGAAAACGGATCTCGGCCACATCGTTAAACAGAGTGCACCGTCCAGCGCTGAACCTGTTGGTTGGCCTTTTCCGTCTACATCGAGACCGAATCTGTTCGCAGCGCAGTTAGGACTTCTGGCATTTGATTCCCTAACTGATTTGCGTCTTCATCACGCTGCGTCTGTACCCGTACACCCGTATTGCGATATGGAATCGAGTGGTCGGAGCTTATTTCCCATTACAGTAATTTGCGTTCGAAGCCAGATTTTTGCACTTAATCTCGGAATCTCGAACGCAATGGTTCCGAGATTGAATGCAAAAATCTGGCTTCGAACGCAAATTACTGTATTCAGTCTCGAATCCCCTCTAGTCTTCACCCGAACATCGAGGAGACGATCGCCAAAGAAGTATTGAAGACGAGTAATTTACTGTTCCGTGAGGCGCAGCGACAACTAAATCCGAACGAAGCCAAGTGGATGGTGCTGGCAGCGATCGTCCTCACCAAGAAGAGAAATGACAAGTGGTGCAAAATCGCTTGCATCACATCAGGCACCAAGTGGATCAGAGACGACAACCTGACTTCGGAAGGCAGTGTTCTGATCGATTGTCATGCTGAAGTATTAGCGAGACGAGCTTTCATCTGCTACCTCTACGGCCAAATGGAGAAGATTCTCAGGAACGAAAGCAGTGAGTAAGCCGAATGAAAATCTGATTAATTAGTTCACGGCCTCGTCTATTTTGCAGATGACGCTGTACTTCATTACGACTTGGACGCTAAAATGTTTCGTTTTGATCAAGACATCGACGTGAACCTTTTCATCAGCAGGATCCCATGTGGGACGTCAAAGGAACGCATCAATCATTTGTCTGTAAAAGATCCACTCATAAACGGCATCGGATGCACAAGAACGACTGCATATACTGATTACAAACAGTTGTCCATTATGTCGTGCGTCGATAAGATAATGGTTTGGAACGTGCTCGGTTTGCAGGTTAGTATAGCAGCATGCGATATCACTTTTAAATAATTAGTTTCTGCGCATTTCTGAACCAGGGAGCTCTCATGAATCGACTTCTTAAAGTCCCGATTTACTTGCATCGCATAATTCTGCCGTCATCGGTACTCAACAGCCATACAGGGCACATTGAGTTCGCCGTTCATTCTCGCGTACAGAGCTTCATTCAACGCTGTCCCATTCAAATCTACAGAAGTGTCACATGCGCATTCCAAAGCAAATACGAGGTAATGCACATTACATTTTGAAGTAAAAATTCGTGACGGTTTTGCCATCGTTTTTGCAGCACGTTGGCGAAAACCCACCTTTCATGGCACTCGTCTGGATTGCGGGAATGCCTAATATTGAATTCATCGACACGACGACGGGACTGCAGAAATGGACAATGCAGGGATTGGTATGATATTAGCCACATTACTGGCCCTATCATAAACGATTCAACTGTCACTGTGTACTACTTGCAGCCTTCTCGACTATCAAAGCGATCTCTTTTCGACGAATTTTGTCGCGTGTCGTCGTGCATACACAACGTTTCGCATTTATTATGGGCATACCAGGCCAGTAAGCAGCAGTCCCTGGACTACAAGCAACGCAAAACGTGGCTGCTTTGCAAAATGAAAGAGTTGGGTTATGGGGAGTGGATGAGCGTTAAGAAGTATGCTCAAATCAATAATTTCCCAATCGATTTCTTGTCCAACGAGACCCAATCCCAATCGCGCGTCAAAGATCTAGTGATGCGATTCTAGCGATCTCTCAATCGCCTTGTGTGTTACCCTTCTTATCGCCACAGATCGTAAGGGCAAATGGAAACTGTCGTTTCGCGAATCGGAAGTTGGATTTGCATCTGACTGGAGGAGCGCTAGTTAAATGATTCAATATTACTTAACCGTAACAATGCTTAATTTCATAATCTCCTGATAATATTATCATAAACCATGAACCAGCCATGACTAATCACAAATGGACGGAGCCAAATTGTGAATTAAGCTAAATTTTAATTAACGAAAATGTTGGATACATGGCTATTTGAATGCAATTAATCACTCCCTCCTGTATTATCTGTATTTCTTTATTTGCATTTATCACTGACCGATTTGTAATATTCATGATTAGAATGACTAGTAAACTGCACGATTAAAAGTGTCACATCACATTAGAAAGCGTTCATCAATGAGAGCTTTGCGTACGAGGTTCCTGCGAGCACAGCTCAAGTAGATGTGTTTAATAATCTGCAAGAGAAAAGCGAAAGCATTCATCAGAATGCGACCATCAAAAAGCATCGATGAACGGCAACAAACCTCAGAAGTAAAATAGGTAAAGATCGCCGAAAATGTAAAGTTCCGGCTCCACAGATCAATGGTAACGAAGAGAAGTAGCTCGAAACTCAAGAGAGAGAATTCGAGACCGTAGTAGAGAACTGAGGTGAACGACTGTCCATTATCGTTATAAAAGTATGCCTTCTCTCGCGGCTCGGTAAATTCTGCGTCAAGTATTGTCTCCACAGTCTGCTTGTCTTTCACTGTGTAATCGAGATCTTTGAATGCGTGCTCGATGAATCCAGACAGAAACTTGTTGATCTGGAAAGTTAAGTAGGAGCTGCTCCGGTCAAGAATAAATTATTGACAGGATTGCTTACCATCTGGTAAGTAGGGACCACTTTCTCGATGTCAACACGCGCCAGGTTTCCTCCAACGTTCTGCATGCGATCCGATGTCTGACTGTAAGTAGTGAGCATGTTGCGCAAACGACGGTACTGTTCGTGGATGGCTATCGGCAATGCCATCTCGAATGTCTGCTGGTCGGTGTTGGGTAGGAGGCCGCGCTTCGAGTTCGGAGAGAAAGATGTGTACATATTAATGCTAGAACAGTGAAATGATGCACTAAATAAATAGAAATTACTCTGGAGTTCAATTAGTGAAAATTAGTGGCTAGGTAGAACGCGCATTACACTCGACAGTGAACAGAGTGCAGCGCACCTTTCCCTTGGCATCCACTGGACAGTCGCTGCGTCACTTCCCGTTGACGTAGTTCGATTTCGTCACTCGAACACTGTTGGCGCGCAATATGTCGCGTTATTACCTAGTTGATTACCGCTGTCAATACTCTCATCTCTCACCAATTATGTACAACATTCATTATTTATAGATTGTACTAAAATTATGATTCGATCAGAGAGACCTTAGGTACTGTACCTACCTTCGAGCACAGATCGTCTTCTTCTCGTTTCAACAGTTCGTGCATCTCTTTCATGTTGCAGTCCGCTCTTCCGTTCGGTGACCGTCCGTGAATGTAATATCCGAATTGACTCGTCACCATACAGAAGACACTCACCTGGGAAAATTATTATTAATCGTGATTACATGCACAATTCATGCTTATTCATTCTTACATTGCTGACGGAGCAGAGATCCACGAAATCGTGCACTCGATCTTGAATGAACTGTTCGTATACGAATTTCTTTAACACGATTTGCATGAGAGCAAGGAATATGTACACGAGACTTCCAACTGCAACTCTGCATGTGAGACTCATTGGAACATATCGTTGAGATTCATCCAATTGGAATTCCATTCTTGTGTCTGCTGTTGCGAGATTCTGGAAACCGAAGTACTGAAAAAAAACACGACCATAATGAATCATGAGAATACATATAAAACCCCTTAGATTGAGGACGATAAGCTTACATCGAGAAACAAAATCGTGAGAAACATGTGCATGCTCAAACTGAGATGTCGTCGACACGAGAGATAAATCCACTCATTTGCGACGAAATATGATCTCCAGATCGTAACGTTCGGAAAATCAGCTAAGATCTGCTTTTCTTGACCAGTCTTCAATGGGTATGAACCGAATCCGTTTCCCTTCCTCAGTGATGATGTCGCCTGAGACAAACTTGAAGATTCTTTGTTCCGCGATTCACCGTCCTGCTGGTTGAGAGCAGCGCTGGCCGATTTTGATCTTGCGTTTAACGCTGCTTTTCCTGATGGGTATCTTGGTCGCTCCCAGTCTATGAAGAATATATCGACTATCGCGCACGATGCGAGTTCGTGAATGATCTGTACGATTTTCAGAATCATCGCTACAATCAAGTAAGTTCTCAAAGCATGCTCTTGAGGGTACGTGGGAAGCAGAAGATGAACGACAGATTGCTTCTTGAACATGAAGAAAAAGTTAAGTGCAGTGCAAACGTTGACGAGAAAGAACACATTTGCAAGCAACCCGCAACTGATGACAAGAAACTTGCCAACTGTAGCCGGATCAATGGTCTGCTTCCCCGCTCTCCTTGCCCAGCTCCACGTTCGGAAAACGGCCCACAGAACTGCAGTGAGTAAAATTCATGTGAAAGCGAGACGAACTCGGGACCAGGTATCCGGAAGGATGCAACGATATCGGCTCGAGATAAGAGCGAAAATAAATCAGATACTTAACTGCAGCACCACAAAGCACACCGATCGAGATGGCGACGTCCTGCTTGGTTTTCCAATCGTCCATCGAATACGTCACTGTAAATTCGATGTCCACAGCAACATTTTTACGATAGTTATCCTGCGTCAATTCTCCATAAGTAATCGTCATTAATGGCGGGTAAATCTGGCCGGAACCATCTCGTTTGCGCAACTTGATATCGATATTAATGCTTTTAGCGTATCTGAACACCTTCGCCCGCGCACCTTCATCGACGTCTTCGCCACTGTCTTCGGAGTCGGTTTTCGACTCGACACCACTCAATGCGTCCGTAAGAAAGAATCTCCTCACGAGTTTCCAGTCATCAACTTCAGTTCTTGTATTCACCGGTTCGCCATTCTTCCTGAGATTCACTATCAAGACAGGTATCTGATGCAATATTCTGTGATCAGGGCGCTGATGATACGATAAGTAAACATCATAGAAAATCGCATCATCCGAAGGTGACTGGTCCCACAACGTCCTTGAAGAGAAAAAAATATAAGGAAAATTCATTAGCGAACTCGTTTGGTGGAGAGGGAGAGAAGGCCAAACTCAAAGAAGAGATCAAGCGTCTCAAATGTGCAATGACGAGCAGTTAAGTAGAGACACCATTCGCGCAATGCACAAGTACTTGTTGGATACACTTAACATTGATAATGAAAATAAATGCTCACCGTGAGGATAACGAACACTTCTGGTGATAATTTGTGCCAAATTTGAAAGTGTTCCCACTTTGGTCTGGTTGCTTGCACAATTGGAGTTCATCGAAACTCAACTCTGAGAGTTGGATTAGATGTCCGCGTGCTGAATATCTGGCAGCTACGAACTGAAGTGCCTCGTTGATATCATAATGATTGGGAATGTTCGTCTTGTAAATTTCAGTCCTGGTGTCATCTCCGTAGTACAACCATGGCGAGTAATCGGGCCACAGTTGTTGTCGTCCCAGTAATCGTCTGTACTCTGTGCACGCGTTCGCCGTACCGCCACCAACAAACTGTTCATGATAAGAGTAGTAGAGGAGGACGCACAAATTCCCCAGTAGCTGACATGCGGTCTTATTGTTATTCTCTCTGCACTCGTAATTAGCAGTTTGGAGATTGCGAGCGAAAAAGGCAGATCGCACACTGTCCCGACTATCGTAATTGACCTGGTAGAGCGATGCACGTTCAACGATCAGCTTCGACTTGGCTATACAGACACCACCATAGACGGTATATTTGTCTCGGGGACACTCGCACCTGCCCGAAGCCTTCATGAAACTGTCATGGCAAGGAATGCACATGTTGGTTGAGTGATCGGGCAAAGTGGTGTTGGGACACTGGTGGCAATATCTGGAGAAAGAAAGTCCCAACGAATAAGTAAGAACGACAGCCAGCCACTTACTGTACGAAACGTCCTGTGGGGTCAATCTTCTCGATGAAAAGACCATCGGTGCAAACCGAACACGACCTGTTAGCGGCGATGAATGGAACCGAGGACGAGTCGCAGAGAGCGCAATTTCGACCATCGAACGATGTCACTTGGTTCTCGCCACACGCCGCGCACTCGACCACGTCCTTCACCGTCCTGACTTGATAGTATCCCGGCTTACATACACAACTGGTTCCAGTTTGCGCCTGCACTTGGATCGGTGTTTGGTTGCGATTCTCGTAGTCGTTGCTGGTCGAGCAGTTCCGACAGACAAGGTGACTGATGTCGAAGTACTGGCTCGACGCGCATTGCTGGGGATGCACCCAGACAAGAGGATAGCTCGACGAGACCAGGGTGATGGTGAGGGCGAGGATGGTAAACAGGACCAGAGTGAGCTGAGATCTGAGTGACATGACTGATTTGGTGACTAGTTGGTCGAATATGACATTGGTGTTGACAATTGAGTGGTGTCGTTCCCATGGAGCCAACTGTGGATGGTCACGTGGATGAGTCAGTTCAGATCATCCAAAGCCAAAGTCTTGTTTAATCAATTTCTATTTCTGTCTGCCCGACCTGATCACACTCCGTACCAATGTCGACCTGATTGTAATTTAATTGTGCTTGACTAGACGACGATGACGACACTCTTACCGGAGACGGACAGTGACGATGAACTGGCACCGGGGTGGGAAGAGCGAACGATCGACGGAAAAGTGTTCTATGCCAAGTAAATATCTGCACAAGCTCTCCATCATGTCATCGGGCTCATCAAATGCTTGTCTTTCGTTCTTCCAGCCACCAAGAGCAGAGAACGCAGTGGACTCATCCAAAAACGGGCAAGAAGAAAGTGGTCACAGGAGAGATGCCGTACGGATGGGAGAGGAATGTGACCGAAGATGGAACCATCATTTTTGTCGATCGTGTTAATAACAAGACAACATTCACTGACCCGCGACTGGCGTTTGCCGTCGAAGAAACCGCGACCTCGAATCCTGGACAGATCAAACAGCGTTTTGACGCTTCCACCACGGCTCTCCAAATTCTTCACGGCCGCGACCTGACTGCCAAGACGGTGGTCATTACGGGTGCCAATTGTGGGATTGGTTTTGAGACAGCGAGAGCGATGGCCATGCACGGAGCACAAGTCATCCTCGTTTGTCGAGATACGCAGAAGACCGATGGAGCCATTGAGAAAATCAAGAAGGAGACAGTAAGCGAATTTATCGCATTTTCTCTCTGTTTAATTTCAGTATTATTTCTAGCCGAACGCGCGGCTCATACCGTTGCGGTGCGATCTAGCCAGTTTGAGAAGTGTGGAAAAGTTCGTCGACGACTTCAAGAAACTCGATTTGTATGTCAAAACTGTTAAATTACCAATCCCAACCGTTTCACGTCATACTTCTATGTCTCTTTCGTCAGGCCGTTGCACATCCTAGTTCTAAATGCCGGTGTCTTCGCCTTGCCACATTCATTAACCGAGGATGGTATCGAGATGACTTTCCAAGTTAACCATCTAGCCCACTTCTACATGACGAAATTATTACAAGACAAGCTCGTTGCGTCGGCGCCTTCTCGAGTCGTAGTCGTTTCGTCGGAGAGCCATCGATTCAGCAAGTTAAACAAGGATACTATCAGCGAAGAAACCTTGTCACCTTCACATAGTCGACGTTTCTTTTCGATGATGGCTTATAACGATTCCAAATTGTGCAACGTCCTATTTGCTAATGAACTTCATCAGCGTTTGTTTAGTTACGGAGTGACTGCTAACTCACTTCATCCCGGTAACATGATGAGCACAAATATATCTAGAAACTGGTGGTTCTATCGACTTTTTTTTGGTTTGGTTCGACCATTCACCAAGTCACTGGTGAGTTGTCTTAGGAGCGGACCGAATGAACTTTAAATCAGTAACAATGACAATGACCATCTTTTCACATTGACCAGGCTCAAGGTGCTTCGACAACAGTTTATTGCGCTACAGCTCCAGAACTGGAAGGTATCGGCGGTCTATATTTCAACAACTGCTGCCAGTGTTTGCCATCCAAGTCGGGTAGGGACAGCGAATTAGTGAACAAATTGTGGACGATGAGCGAGAAGATGATTGAGGAGGCGCTCGCTCGCCACGGAGTCGCTTTGTAAAGGAAACGGAAGCAAACGAAAGGCACCCTGGAAATGATGTATATTTGAGTTTGGACAAAATAAAGCGCTTTTCGAGTTGTGAAAAACAAGTCGTTTAACCAGACAGCCAGCGCGAGTTGGACTCGAATCTCGGAACAATAGGCACACGTCGCTTGATTTATGGCCTCTCTTTGACCCCTCGCCAGACTCTCAACTGCGCTCGATATATCTTCGTACTCGAGCAAAAAATATAATTTCGCTGCCACCAGAAACAAAGATTACCTTTAGTTTAAGTTTCCTCAAACGAAAGTTTGCACAACGTCTTTCATTCTCTATAGATAGATAGGACTCGAAACACTTTCTTGACAGAGCTAACGATAAGATCTACCGACAGAAATGGTTTCGCGTCTCCTTCGATTCCGAGATTGTCGGTCGTTACTAAGAAGGTCCCTCGAAATATTTGTGTGACTTTGAATAATATCGCGACGCAGAAATTCCGTTAGAACGACAAAACTCTGAGAAGAAAAGCAAGAAAAGAAGACATTAAAGAGTCGCATTCATTTGTCTCTCTTAATATCCGAGGCTAAATTTTGCTGTTCGCGTTCGCACCATCGAATCAACGTCGCGTTCCATTCTCTCGTCGACATCTCAGGCGGGTCTAACACGCGAAAATTGAGTGTAATTGAGTGAAGAGACATAAAAAATATCGCGCGTTGCTGTGGACCCGTCCTAATTACGGCGGTGTTTGGTGTGAAAATCCTCTCGTTAGCGTCCGGCTCTCGATGCGTAATGTTATTAGCGTAACGGAGTAGAGAATAGAGCAAAAGAGTGGAACAGGGCTTATCGTATTTTGTTCGATATTAGCGAGGCTTTCTTCTAATTAAAAGCCAAGTTGCGACGCCATCGTGATCTTGGTAATGCTCGGCGCTCGTCACTGCGTCCAGATGAATGTGGTGCAAAACCATTAAGCGGTATTGGTATTTACATGTGATGAGACTCGCAAGAGTCGCGAGTCGGAGACCAGGCCGAGATCGAGGCTCTCTGAGAGCGTTAATTTGCTGGCGTTAATTGATCCGCGCTGCGTTGGGTGTCGGAGATGGACAGCGGAAAGCAGATGACAACAGAGACGGAGAAGAGAACAGGGAAAACGCGAAATTAATGATGCCCATTATAATCCTTATAAGCATTGTTGCTTAATCTCGTTACTGAAAAAAATTAACTGTCTCTCCGTCGCGCGTGTTTGATGGTGTTTGTTTGTTGCTGAATGGAGAGC
Source organism: Osperalycus tenerphagus (assembly GCA_022876805.1). Taxonomy (NCBI): domain Eukaryota; kingdom Metazoa; phylum Arthropoda; class Arachnida; order Sarcoptiformes; family Nematalycidae; genus Osperalycus; species Osperalycus tenerphagus. The sequence goes on along the minus strand of JAGGCA010003813.1, from coordinate 38,647 downwards.
ATTGGACGACTGTTGTTACACTGTAATTCATTTGTAGACACGATCTGTAATTCGTTTGTAAATACGACGTGCCGATCACTGGCTGCATTTGTTTGCCGCTAATCTATTAAGCAGACACGCATCTTTACGTGTGTGCTCTACTAATTAAGACACTGCCGATGGTGGATGTTCGATCTGTTGTGCATGTCTTCGAGCGGTAATCCAATTGGCAACAAACTTGAGTTATTGTCATGAGAGTGCGTTGAGTATTGTATTACGGCCGACCGTTGGACGCACGCATCAAACATCTATCCGCCAGCTGTTTATCGCTAATCGTTGCTAATCTCATCTCAACACCGCCACTTAAGTACCTACATTTTGACATTGAAGTTAGGATGTCACTCAACAAGGAAGCGCATAAATATGCAACTGCGGCAGTGATTTGCGTGCGAAGTGTGGAATGCGACTCGGTGGACTGCCAACTGATAATGGTATGCGTTTGATCGTTCGCTTAGATTCGATGCTAATTGTTGCTGGGCAAGGAACATGGCCTGAGACATTACAACTCATTGTATTTATTTTCAGTCAACTAATCTGTCGATTACGGTTCACTAAGAGCCGATTTAATGCTACTCTGCGTCGTGTGCAGGCAGTTGCCAGAATATCGTCAATGTAACATCGGTCTTGTCTAGGCAGCCAACTAGAAAATGGGTAGCTTATTGAGTTTGCATCATTCATCGATCAAGATGGCATTGTCACGATTTATATGTTAAGCTACAGCGATGAAAAAATTTCAACTTTCACACGATTTTGATTGATGTGTGAGTCTCATTCGACGTGAAACTCGCGAAATACGCCATGTTTGCATTGCTATTCGAAAACGTGAAATGACGACGATTGACTGCCAATAATCAATCAATCAGCAGCTATTTGCAAACGGACAGAGAGGACGGGAAAGTAAACATAAACAAAGCTCAACCGCACCGCAATGCTATTTGCACAACATTCATTCAAACTGCGGCAACTTCAACAGCGAGGAGGTCGGCGGCATGTTAAGCGACGTTCGTTGGTAGAAAAGTGAGAGAAACCGACAGACAGACTCCGAGACAGCGATGAGATGGAGACGGAGACGAAGATGGAGACAGGGATCGGGATGTGTTGATCGACGCGAAACTAAACTGCCTCTCGTGGCATCAATGCTGCAGGCCATTAAGTATCACATCGAGCAAATGAAACAAAGAAAAGAAGACTGCCTCGCATCACGATTTGCGCCCCTAATTCTATTAAGTCGGGCTCGTAAATGAAAGGGGTCGCCTTCCGAACCCAATTAATGATAAAAGAGTTATGGCAAGTTTCGCCCCCGACTCCCAGTCTCCTGCCATCGACGTCACTTCGAGTTACGCCAAACATGAACACATCTACCAAATCGCACTCACTTTTACCGTCTTCATTTCAGCGCGCGATAAAGAGCGCAATTAATCTACCAAGTTCAAAGTTATCGAGTTGCTTAAGTTCGTGAGTCTCTTTCCATGCATAACTCGTCGCTTAGGAGTAGCTCTGATTGCGGTCTACTGTAGAAAAGACCAAACAGAGCCCCAACTGCGAGACAAGTCCGACGAAGTTGCTCTGCATAATTTTATGTTTCATCGCACTCGCGATGCGACGCGAGACACACAAACAAAAATGGTGCGATTTTTACGACAATCGAACGAGTCTCTTGGCGGTGAAATATTTGAGAATCTTATCAAAGTCGAGCAGTGATGCACGCACTCGATGCAGTGCGAGCTTGTTAAACAAATAACTGAATGCAAGTTGTTTAGCTTATAAATAACTCAACGAGCGGGCCTCATTTTAGTTGAACATGAAGCGAATTTCCAGTAAAGTAAATCAGAGACGGTATCATCTCGTTAATTGTTCGCACATAAATGCATCGCACATTTCGCTAGACGAGATGAACGCGCATTTCGTATTCGCAACGCGCGTTCAGCTAACCGCAAAATAGTGGGGAGAGAGAAACATAACTGGATGGATGGATGTAACTCGCGACCAAGCGAAAGGAGAAGGAGAAAGATAAGGAAAAGAGAAAGAGAGAGAATTGAGAGAGGCGAGCTGAGGCCGGGAGCAAGCAAACAAACCAGTGGCATAAGCAAGCTGGCCAAATAATCCATAGAAAACCATAATTTAACGCGGGAAGCGTTCTTTTAATCCTCGCACGACAGCAGCTGCGACGTTTTTATTGAGGTCTCTTACAAATCTGTCAATGTTCTGAGTGCTGTTTGTGTCTCGTCGATGCGTTTGTGGCTGGGCTTCAAGCTGAGGCAGTGCGAGTGATTCTGATTGTAGTTTGCATGCGAAGCGATGCGTTTGTTTTACGTGTTGTGTTATGCAATTATGGAATTTCGGATAGGCTACTAAATAAAGAGGACCGCTATCGACGCTTAATCGACAAATACAGTCTGTAGAACTTGCCTTAATAATTGACTTTTCTTATGAAGGCCGCGCTGTGAATCTTTGTGTAGTGGTTGAGTGTGGAAGTGGCCTTACGGGGGGAAAATCGAAAAAAAAACAGATTTTAGATCGGAACGCGTGATTTATAATAACGAGGAAATGTAAACACAACATGTAACCCAAATTAACCAGCCACAACATTACTGTACTGAATATGGCGTCATAGCGTGAAATTCGGTCGAACGAGCGACTAAAATTGTAACGCCATCAAAGAACAACATAACCAACGCAGTCATCGAAGCGGAAATGTGGTGATTATGTTGAAAAATTATTGCTTGTATATCTTTATTATTATTTGCAGCTCGCGCGCCAATTATTGACACTGCATTGCCGTCAGTCTGGACCTATACAGGCGAGCAAACATCGTGCATCGTGATGCTCGCTATTTCTGTCTGTCTCTCTCGAGCTTGATCTCTCTCCTGTTCATCCCTCTTCCAGCACGTGTTTATTTGAAGCAACCTTCGGAAACTCGGAACTGCATCAAAATAGCTGCTCAGTTAAAATATGATTTCAGTTAAGTGAAACAAGGGACGAAGTGGCGATCGAGTCGAGTGCTTGACGCATTGCGAAACCTGATCTATTGATTGGCGACGATGATGCGATGCGATGTGATCTCGATATGAATGAGCCATTAGTTGGAGTCACACACATAGTTGAACTGGTTGTTCGCTGCTACCCACGTAGCGATCGCCATGTCTCAGTCTCCGATGTTCGTCGGACACGAAGGGAAACATAAGAGGGCTTTAAGTCCGTTGTTGGCCGATTAATCGTGGTGCACATTGTCCACTACATTTCAATGCAGTCTCATAAGTCTGTGGCTTACATGGTCGGTAACATGACGAACGATGTTGAGCTCGACGTGATGCCAATCTGATACCGAAAGAGAAGAGACGCTGAGGAAAGAAACTCTGTGCTGGCCGCGTCCGTTCTCCCCTTTTTACGCATCGTCCCTCGCGTTGATGCTAAACAAGTTTAAAACTGATCCACTTTTAATTACGATTTCATAGCGACATGCATGAAAGTTGTGACTGCGCGTGATCGCGATCGCCTCGCACCTCAACAGAGAGAAAGTAGTTTTAGTTGGTCGGGTAAGTAATGGAGGTAACGAACCGCACACGAGCGGCACCGAGTTGCTTAATTGACGCAAGCGAGATACGCGTTACGTGGTCATGCCGTCTGCCCGTCGGTTATTCGCAATGAGCCCGTCTGCGCCACTCTGAAACTTTGCAACAAAACTAATGATACGGAATCAAGTCACTTAATTAGGCGTGCGAAGTGCATGCAAGACCGAAAGATTGACGAGCATACCGTCGAAGATCAACCAGCTTGAGAGTGTTCGCTTCGTACTTCTGTCTGCCTTCCTTCAAGCCTTGAAACAGTCGTCATCATCTTTCCGAGACGGTTTGCAGATGTTTCATTTCAGTCTGCACACGATTCTCGTTAAAGATTGCGACCAACCTTTTATTTATTACATTTGTTGTTACATTTCGTTTACGTCTCCAGTCTGTGCCCCCTTTTCATCGCTCTGCTCGCAACGCAACGCAGCCCACAAATCGCGATAATTTCGCCGTTAATTTGCTTGCATATCAAAACGTGCACTTTGTATCTCTCTTGGCTGATATCGCAGCCAGAAACAGAACATCTCACATCAATTTTTCTTGCTACTTTGCACGCTAAGAGCATCGCAATGGCAAAATCGAAATGAAACTCGAATGCGCGACGAATCTGGCATGTTATCGCGTTACCGATTCAAAGTGTTGCACAATGTTGGCCATCCGCAACCGCGACTATCAGCACTCGACGACTATTACTTTCAACAATGTCATTTAATTGCCCTCTACATTTTACATGCTTAATTTGTACAATTGATTATTCGATTGCCGCAACAGTTCACCGCCGAGCTAATTAATTAATTAAATCATAATTGGTCGGTCAAATTACAGTAATATGTGGGATGCGTTAGACGTGACACTCATTGAAATGCTACACGCAATGTGCTGTATTCACGTCAATGCTGTTCTCGACCTGCCGCCAGCAATACGAATGCGATTCGAATTCAAATGCAATTCTTGCATTGGACAGAGAATCAACAATTACATACGTAACTTAACATAAGTACTTAGCGTACTTCTTACATTCATAACGATGTTGAGTATGACAGTAAAGTAGTTAACGAAATGTATGGCGTTATATAATGTTAGGTTAGATTAGTGTGAAGAACGTGAAACGCTTGAGCATTTAACACGTGCATACTTCGTTGAGAGTGGAGAGAAAAACTCAGGTGATGGATGACAGCGACGACGAGAGTGAAAAAGGAAATTTTGTTCGTTATGAGCGTCAGTTACTTACGTATTTTTATATGGGTCGTTTGTCAAAAGACATGAAACACACACAGCACGACACAATTAAGACTACGAGACTGCATCAACGACTACATGCTCAAGTAAATAGAGTGATAAGTGAGTGTGAGTGTGGGGCAATTAACCGAAAAACAATCATAAGTAATATTCAGGCGAACTCGGCGTGCTGTTTGTCGTGCCACTCGACGCACTCGACAGCGAAGCGGACAGGTCCGACTGGTGATGGTGCTGGTTCTGATTCTGGTGATGGTGGTGGTTGTTCGTGTTCTGGTTCGACGTCGGCACTCTTTGCAGTGCACCACCGCTGCACGGTTGTATGCCATTAATGCCGACCGCTCCGGATGACCGCATGATTTGGTCCCGGTAATAATCGCGTTCTCTAAGCAACATTTCCTTCTCTTTGCCGATGCGATCGTGTTCGACTCGCATTTTGGCAAGTTCGGACTGCAATAAGCGGTTTCTCGCTTCTAAGTCGTGTCGCTGAGCAAGCCTTTTGGTCCTACAGTTTTGGGCATAACCGCGGTTCTTCAGCGTTCGCCGCTTCTGCTTCAGGCGGGTAACTTCTTCGCGTGGAAATCCATGCAGACGCTTGTTGAGCTCGCGAACTGTTAGGAGCACTAATTGCTCGTCGTTCATTATGTCGCTCACCGACTTTGTACCGTTGTAATTGTGATGGCTGTTATTGGCATTTCCGTTGTGGTTGTGCGATGAGTTATTATGCGAGTGCTGATTGTGATCGCTCGCATGACTGTGACTGTGATGTCCATTATGCACTTGCGGCTGGTGGTGATGGGTCAAGTGCGTCATTCCGTTTACCGTCCCGTTCACCAAGCTCGTGCCGTTCACCATTCCATGCATGAGACGCGTCTGAATGCCATTTGTACCATTCAGGTGATTTCCGTTAATGTGGTTGATCTGCATGTCGACGTAATCAGCGCGACGAATGTTGGACGTGAGCCACGCCGTGTCCATCTCAGAGCCGCACTGAGGCCTCAAGTCGAGAGGCCCGTCATGGCCCACGCCATTGTATCTGAGTGGTGCCGTTAACCAGGACATCGAAGACATACCATCGTCCATGATGGTTTTCGCACCACAGGACTCGACAGCAGCATGTTGCATCACCGGGCTGGACATATTGGTCGACGGGACTGTTGCGAACGCAGGTGATGGTGGCAAACTGCCGTTGTTCATTGGTGAGTGCGAGCCTTGTGGAGGAGTTTGCGGAGTGTTCGCCGTGAGAGAAGCTAGTTTCTGCTGCCGATGACCTGGGAGACCACCATTAAATGGTGATTGGCCATCAACCGCCAACACTGCATGCAACTGATGTAAAGCCTCACCTGCTGAACCATTCTGCTGGATAGAGGCACCCCTCGCGTCACCCGCTCCTGGACCTGACCCAACATTCGCGTCGGTCATTCTGGTCAAGTTGGCACCGTTGCAGAACTTAGCTCTCTGATCCATCATCTCGTGCTTGACAACTTCTTCGATCTGCTCGAAGTCAAGATTTTCGAGCCCGACATAATCCTCGGTCGCCATGGCGCCATTCTCGGAGTCCATGATGGCTCCCAAGGATGGGCACAACACTCTCAACACTGTGCTTGATTGTCACCGCTACTCGAAACAAAATCACTCATCAGCCGATGAGTGTTCACCTGTTCAAGCTGCTGTCGCTTCTTCCTTGGACACGAGTAACACGATAACCGATTGGAAGTGTACGGGATCTACGGAAGAAAGAAACGAATTGAGGATAGCTGATCACTTTCAATGACCAGCGAAGTTCATTTGACACTCGCTATGACAAACTGGCCACAAAAGCATATTAGTGATGCGGCGGATAACGAGAAGATGGCATCTCCCAAGGAGCAGCAACAGTCAGAGAACCAGCACTAACGTCTGTTTGCCCTTCTGCAGACTTTCGAAGACATTGAGGCACACCACAAGCGAATATATAACGTATAGGACGTGCTGCACAAAGAGGTGATGAGGAAGAGCGAGAGAAATGGCACGAAGCTGGAACGAGAATCGCGCTCGACAAGAATAAGAAAGTTGACGCGCGCTGTTAACGGTCCATCTCCTGGCATCGCTCACGTGTTGGTTCATTTAGACAAGCTTGTCAAATGTTTTGAATCGCAGATCGTACTCGCAAACAAGCACGAAGGCAGTGCGCTGAATTGTGAGAATTACAACAAATCTCGGGCCCACGACGTGGCTCTCGTACCAATATCTTTCTCGAGTGAGTCGACTTGTGGCCTGGTCGCATTTCAGGGATAAGAAAATCTCATATGAAGAGAGAGAGAGAGAGAAAGAGACAGGAAAAGAGAAAGTTATGTGATAGAGTATCGATTGTGGGAGATTTGCGGCAGTGATCTATCAGCGCGATGCAGATACAAATCAGCTGGAAGGGAAACAGGGATGAAATGCGGCAACTGTTTTGACGGTACGCTCACAGAGAGTGAAACGAACGCGTTCAGAAATGCCTGTCGAAACTGAGCTTTTCGCCTGATAAGCAATGCATAAATTCACACGCACACAGCGCGCGGCACAACAGAATCAATGAATCAAACTAACGACTAAAAGAAAAAGTTTCAGTTAACTTTACCTACTTGTTCGTTGACTGATAAGCGTGTCGAAAATGTTACAACTTCTGCAAACAGTGCCGATGCTGAAGCGCGACTCCAAACATTCACACTGGCATTGTTTGACTTGCACCGAGATGCAGATCGAGTTAACTGACAGTCAGAGACGGAGCCGAACTCTGTGTGAAACTGATTTGGAGTGCATCCAAAACGATAGCCTCGTTGAGAGAACGCTTTCGAGTCTGTCGCCACAAACGTTCCGATGGCAAATGAGCAGGACCAACTCTCTTGGTGTCTCCTCGGAAATGACGCGCACTATTTTCTATCTCAACTTTTCTGCTCACACAGGAAAGTTTCGTGACTGAACGGTGCACCTACTCCGACCAGGATTCAGAGACGGAGACGAACTCGGTCACTTGGCGATCGGCAAATATATTGAATGCGGGCCCGCAAAGCCACGCCTCGAATGTGATCGAAGTCAATTTGGCGTTAGATGCATTCGACGTCAAGAAATTGGCCGTCCGTCGCTCGTCGTTCGTTCCCCGTTTCTCTCAACGCAGTCTCACGTCTCGCGTCCCAAAGTTGAACACGAAGAACAGAGAACTGCAACTGAGCAGGCCGAAACTGAAATAAGTTTTGCAGTCAGAAGAAGATTTGCCGCAACTTAAAATACATTCGCCTCGCGCGGCTGTTTGGTGACGTGATCGTGACATCAACGATCTGCTTAATGAATAATGGGATGAGAGGAGGGTTTGTCGACATGACGTGCGGTCGGGGACATGACAAAATCGCCATATTATTATCTGGAAAGCTGATCACAGCAATGCTGTTATCAATGCTGTTATCGCCATTATGCAACGACAAGATACCAACTGTCGGTACCCGTACGAGATACCGGTAAAGGGGTAGGGCGAAGGGCATCGCGGCACGGCTTCTGACACCCGATTCATTTGCACGTGTCTCGAAACGTAGGTCTACGTCTACCTCACCTAAAAGCAGCACTAAGAGCCACAATCGCAATCGATGCAAATCGAATTTTGCACTTGGTTGCATTCAACACATTTCCATCCCAACAATTAGCCGACTACGGAGTGGTGAAATTTGGCTGAACAAGAGCGAGAGTGCCAGGTTGGTTGGGTGCATCCATGTGCGATGTATTGCGAGTGCGATGCGCGAAACGATTCGATGAACAGTTATTGATAGCATTTTCAAGATGAATGCATTTTTCAATAAATTCCGTCACTGAACATATCACTCAACATACCATCGGGCTTCGGGCACGGACCAGATTTGGTCGAGCGGACGAAATGCATTCTATCGATATGATGTAGTAAGGTCGTCGTTCAGTCACTCGAGTATGGAGCATGGAGTACGGACATCGCCGCTCAACTGTTCCGTCTGATCGGCATCGTTTTGTTTCAACAGAACAGTTTGTTGTGCCATATAAAATTATGCGCTCAACATTTCGAGTGGCACGCGCGCTTAACTGTGAAAACTTTTAAGTCGCACATAAACACGATGTGCGAGGCACTTCACTTTATGGTCAACTTGCGATCAACGGGCAGTGAGGGAGAGAGACGAAAGAAGGAGAGAAGGAAAGCGATGCTCTCCATTCAACAGGCTCTATAATCGGAGATGGAGACAGAGAACGATGCCAGCCAGCCATCCATCTCTCTGTCTGAAGTGAAGCAAATGTGAACTCGATCGCCCGAAACAAATGCGATGGGTCTCCATGCACGTACAGACAATCGGTGTCAGGAGCCGTGCCGACATTCTTTGCTGTGCGCCGATCTTCACCGATTTAACAGTCTAATTAAATGCGCGTTCATGTATCTGTGAAAATGTGGCTCTGATTCACTCTGCTAATCGGTCGTAGAGTCAGAGACGAACAGTCAGGTCACGAATCATACCCCCTATCAGAATTGATCGTCCGATGATGGTAAGAAAATGTGCGCCCAACTGAACGTGGATGCAGGTTGATCTGGCAGTCGATGTTCCACTGACGAAGTGTTTGAAGTGTGTGCTTCCCCGTAATATTTGGCAGTTGTTCTCAACAGTGGTGAAAGAGAACCATTGACTGGCGCTTGGATGCCATTCTCGATTCGCGATCTGCTACATTGAATCAAAGAAAGTGGCAGTGATGCTCTCTGAGCCTCTCACATACAAATAGTTCGGATGAATGAATTTGAACGTTTCTCACAAACATCTTTCGCATCTCGCATCGTCAGTCGCGCGCAATGTGACCGATCTCGCATATATTACGTCGCCCACTTGACACCGTAACAGAACTGTCTCAGCCGAACGAGCCTGTCTCAATATATTTCTTTGGTGTGCCGAGCTAGATGCGTTTACGTCCAATTTGTTCTAACAAGAAGCACCACTTTGGCAACCGGCATGCAAAAACAAAGAGAGACCATTCGAAACTTTTTGCGTCCGCTTTTAAAATGAGTCTAACTCGAAATTCTCTCCATTTTCCGTTCGCAGTTCGCATCCGTACGCTTGATGAAATCGTTGTGTTTACCTTTCGCATTGCACATTTGTTCGCACTTCACTTGTTCTTCACTCTCTCCGTCATTGCCTTCCGCCCGTAATCTGTGCTGGAAAGTAACTCTTCTTGTGAGTACGCTTTATTAGCGTAGCAATAACGAAGGAGAGAGAGACAGAGCACATCGCTTATTCAGTTGCGACGATTTCGTTTGGTCGTTTCGCATTTGCTCGACACTGTTCGACTTAAATTATGGGACGGCAGAATGCAAAACGCGCTCAACAAGTTTAGCACGACTACGACTACGAGAGACCGAGTTCATTCAGGAGAATGACGAAATGGCTCAATTTGTGTCAAACCAAACACTATTAAGACGACCGCCGAATGTCCTTATTCAAGTTGAGTTATGATAATGACAATTACGATGCCAGTAAATCAGTAGCGA
>JAGGCA010003813.1:5450-19292 GCA_022876805.1 Osperalycus tenerphagus | reverse complement strand
TTGCGTTGAGAGACATTCGCAGCTCCTCATCATCGCAGTTAATTAATTCGTTTAGCGTTGAACACGTACATTTCCTTCGTCATCGTGATCGGAGAAGAGTAGCGGTAATCTAACGGGAAGAAGAATAAGAAGACATGGAATGATATGACTTGCGAAGGTCAAGAATAGATAGAATGTAATACTTGTTATCGAGAAGCGTTCTTCAATCTCTTCATGACTTGATTTGTTGCAGGAAGCATCGGGCAAATGATGGTGATAACGAATAATTATTATCGTCACGTCCTTGTAGCAATAGTCTACACTCGAGTGCTAAATATGCAATCTGAATGCGATTAAAATGAATCAACGTTGTTGCCAAGCGTATGCAAAATGAATCGAAAGTGAAAATGACGATGCTTAAAATAGGTGAACTGAATGTCAGGCGGTTATCTTGTCACTATGATAAGCAGCCACTCTCATGCTCTTGGAAAACAATGATAGGTGTGTACCAATCACATGTCGTACGATGCATTCCTGCCACTTCTTCATCATCACTTTCGGGTATCTCTTAGCCGATACGACAACTGCATGCTGTGTTTGGGGCTGAGGAGAGCGGCCAAATCACGAGAGATATGAGCATCATCTGTACGGTCGATATCTTCACCACTGACATGTCCACTTCCACTTCCTACTCCTTCTGCGTGCGATTCAACAAAGCGATGCATAAATTGATCAACAGAAAATGGTCGCGTAATCGTGATACTTTGGCAACCATGGGAAGAATTCGTTTTGCCTCGGAGATAGTGCTTGAGAAGACAACCAAAGACATCGAAAGGGTCAAAAATGTTCGATGGCGTCAGACACTCGTCACCATATTCATATTCGTTGGTAATGTGCTCGAACACATTGGCTTCGTCGCAGTCGTATTCGCTCTCGACGTTGACACTTCCGTAAATCTCGCCCTCAATGTCATCCTCGAAATCGAATGATACCTGTGTGGATGCATCTCTTCTGAACGGCACAAAGACTAAGTCATCAACTGGAGGCACTTCACTCGCACTTTCTCGGTCAATAATCAAAATATGCTCATCTTCCCTGTCATATCTATCTGTATTACTGTCTGATGCGCCGTTTCTGTTGCCATTGCATATGTCCGTGTTTGTGCTGATGGCAAACTTCAAATCGACGACACTGTTACACGATGGTGTTCCATTGATAAAGTGCTTAACGTTGAGCTGTTTCTGTTCGGAAAGAGACCGCGTCAAAGTCTGCGGTCGTGGCGGCTTTGGCGGCAGCGGTGGTGTATTCTTCTTCTTCAGTGTCTTGTGCACATCCATCATCGACTTCGGTGTCGCCGTCGTTGGAGGCGCGTGCGGCTGACATTCTCGATCATCAAACATAGGGGAGACGCTTGTTGTACTTGTAGGAGTTATGACAGGACTCGATACGGAAGACACGGTGGGCTGCGACTGCGACGGGCTGAGTGGCGGCTGCGGTGCAGTTCGCGATTTCCTCTTTTGGCGTCTGGGAGACGACGTCACTCTCGACATGCTCGATTCGATCGATCCCGACTGTGCGGACGCCGATTGCACTTCAATGTCGGCCTTGGTGGTGAACGTGTGACCACTACTTTTGCTCTTGATAGACGGTGCGCTTGTGTCACTGCTTTTGGTACTCCCAGCTATGTCATCGGTGCTCGTTGGTACCGCATTACCGATAGACTTGACGGATTTCTCGTCGCTGGTCGAACCGCAATTAACGCCATCGTCGCACTTCTTCTTCGTGTTTGTCGTGGGGCTGTTAGGTGGTGATATCGAAGTGGCTTTGTTGTGACTGTTACTGTGACTGCGGCTGCGGCTGTCAACGCCAGCAGTCTCGTCACGCAGAGACATGATGCTGAGGTTGAGCGAACGGCAGTGACTGCAGCGGTCGACGTCCGTGCTGGTGCTGAGTCCGGCATGGGTGAACTCTCCCGGATGTGCAAGAGTCGAAGGAATGAATGTGCTCGCTCGCCGCCTAGCACGAATCTTTCTCTTCAGTTTGGCCTTCTTCTCTTTTGCTGCAGGACTCGATGACGAGAAGCATGCAACCAAAGATTTGAATTTACCAACTGCTTTGCCGTCATTGCTAACGCTGTCACCAGGATGCACATCACTTTCCAAATCGGACTCGTCTGTCAGGACACCCCGTGCGATGAACACTTCGACAGGCGATCCTCGAGACGGTAAACTGGATATGGACAAATCGCTGCCCCGTCTCTCCTTTGACGGTCCAGGAACTGATTCGTCAACTCGGCCACCCTTTCTTTCGACACTTGTTGGAGCAGAAGCACTTTTTTCAGTATCGTTGACAGCATCAGATCGGTGATGCCTGCGATGATGGCGGTGCTGGCGGTGCTGCTGCTCATGGTAACGGTGATGTTGCTGTTCCATCTGCAATTTGGTCAAGTATCCACTACCATTCACCCACGTGGTGCCAGTCGATGTAACCGGTCTTGAAGCAGCTGGCAAATCTTCACCCCCACAACAATTTTTGCCATGAGGCCTGCTTGAAAAGTGGCACATGTGCGCCAGGTTGTTACCTCTTTTGTACAGCGGTGACCTGCGATTGGTGACTTTGCAGAGGTGAGCGCAAGGATGGTTGCAGTTGTTGCACAAGCAATGATTGCGATTGGGCATGGTGTGCACGTCGTGGCTGCGAACCTACGCAGAGACGCACGTCAGAGCAATGTAATCAAGCATCGAGAGCACGCCAATATGCAGTCACGCGAATTTCGTTCGTTTGCAAATACGCAAATCAAACGTTCTCATGCAAACTAAAACGAAAATAAGAACACAAAAACAATATGTAAATAACAAGTGATCGTGATCGATACTGCGGTAAAAATAGCGATAGATGAATACCTACATGGTGAGGGGCGTTGAGAAAGCAGTGCTGGGCCGTCACGCTTGCAGATCGTTGGACGCTGATCAACTGGCCCGGCTTCAGGGCAACCGACATCCGCGATATTAACGTGCCTTGGAATAATAAAGGACGGACATGCAGACTGTTAATTAACACAAAAAGAAGAGGCTCACACGACGTACCACTTTCGGGTCTCCCAACGTAGTTTTCCACTTTGGTGAGCGTTGAAAGTGGAACAAACCTGGTATTGCAAAGGTACATTACATACACAATCACAACTAGTCAAATATTTTCGGTATAACGCTGATCTACACGCCAGGTTCGCGGTTAATACTCGTTAAACCTTAAAACCGATTGTTCGACTCTTGACAAATCGACAATCGGCAAATGGGCATTCGTGTTTCTTCCTCTGCAATCATTAGTTTGCGGCTCGAACAGGTAAGTTGGCAGCTAATTCGAGCCATCAACATCGTCACTCAGCATATCGAACATCACAAGTCTGGCCCGCATCTTTTCTCAAATGGTTGTGCGGGACAAGCATCGTGACGCGCCTTCAGAGTGAATCGTTCTCTCGAATGTTGCAACCAGCTTGGTAATTTCATCATTTCGCAAGATGAGTATTTCATTGTCTTGTTTCATTTCAGTTGACCAGTAGGTCATTCGCTTTACTGCGCTCTTCATCGCATCGTTTCCTGTCGCTGCTAATCGCAGTTGAAAGACAAAGAATTGATCTCGCTGCACATCATAGGCGATATCACTGTCATGAATTGACGAAAGGGAAGATCGTCTTGCAGTTGAGTTAAGCGAGCAATTTGAATATTAGGCAGCATTTGAATGCTGTTCGCAGCTCTGCTATACATTCTTTGTGCTTTTAGCCACGTTCCTGGCGTGTAAACCAGAAGTTATACCGACAAATATTCGACTAGTTACAATGGCGTAAAAGCTCTCTTGTAAACCTGGCAAAGTTCTCCTTAGCCACGAAATAGCGCCGTCCCTCATACGAGCCATCCGAACCATCGCCTGTCGGATTATCCTTGGGAAAAAGAAACAATATTATAATCTTTTGACATTTAGGCAAGTCACGCAACTTACAAACTCGACGCCAACGGTCCACTCGACGCTCACTTGAGGCATTCTTCCAATCCATCGAACAGTGCCGAATTCCGGGCCCGACGTGCTAACGAGCGCCACTCTCTGTCCGAGTGACAGTATCGGAGCAATTGGCTCTTCAAACAAGGGCTCATCGGTGGAGGAAGAACTTCGATCTGCCGAATAGGGCGATACAGCTACGGAAGGAATGGAAATGAATAGGTGATGATCTAATGAATGGGCTGACAGGCGACGTACCAGCAATAAACTGGTGGAGTGCACGACCAGTGGCCGCGGAGGCACTCTGCCTCTTTTTGGCCAGATAGGAAGGCAGAGCGCGCACGTCGATGCTGTGTCGAGTCTTTAATCTGGTCTTGCTCGGTACCGGACAGGCGACCGGCGACGCGCCGCGCGTTACCCTCGACGTGGTCGCTGTTGGTGTTGTGACCGTACCAGACGCGGTCGCTACCACGACACCACCATGAGAGGAGGCCGTCGTGTCGAAATGGTCGTTATTGTTGTTGGTGGTGCTGGTGCTGGACGACGGGCTTGAAACTACGACGTGCGGCAAGTCGGCCGAGTCGGCACCCGCTCTGATCGAGGAATCGTTGATGCCCGAGTCCGGTCGCTCGACGGGCGACGTTTGCACGCCGAGCGTCCTGGCCGACGTCGAACCCGAACCGTTCTTGTCGTCACTCTTTGAGGTCACCTCAATCATGCTGAACGGTACGAGAAAGGGTGCGAGATGATTAGTTCGAAAGATGGGCAGGAACCACTAAAGGTTGCAGCGGAAAGCGATCGGGATCGGAAATTTATATGGAGACCGAACGCGACCGAAATCCGCATCGGCGTTCAACATCACCTCTGCATTTGCACACTCATATTAACCAGTGGTAGTTATACTGATGTAGAAACGCACAATCGCGTTGCACAATTAAACACCAGCACGGTCACCGAGTGCCGATCTGTGTCCAGACAGGTCTCGCCATGAATTGGATCTCGTCTCTGCCGAAGACATCTCGCCTGCAAGTCTGCGTCGTGCGTCTTTCCTGCATCGCAGTGACGTCATTTTGACTCCGCCTTCCAGACTATTCTTGTTTTCGATTTCCCAGTGTCGGTTGTCGCACGATTTCTCTCCTTTTCCCCCAATATAATTCGCTCGATAACGACTCTAATTGAATCTGATCAGTGCCCTGTCACCACCTGATTGAGTGCGAGTGCGAGCAGATCGCAAATTTGCCAGTTGAGCGACCCTTCGGTGTGCGTCTTGTTGCCAGGCGGACGACGACCAATTTAGAAACGACGATCACCTGGGCACAAAACATCTGTCATCGACCGATTGCGAGGTCGTCGTGCGTCGTGCCCCATCTCATCTGTCACCTCTCCGATCAATTATGACTCTGGTAACCAATCGACAAATTGTACTCGTTCACGGTACGTTTGCCACGCGTCCGCGTTTGCCTGGTGCCTCAAGACCTAGACACTCGTCTTGTTGTTCGTCGCTCCCGTTCGTGACTTCATCAGAAAGCAACTGACGATGCCCATCTCCATCTCCATCTCCATCTCGATCAGCGTGCACCACCGAGCAGATTAATCAAGTGAACACACAGTTGAGAGCATCAGAGCACAGTCGAGTCGAGTCAAGTCAAGTCGTCATCATGAAACTGTTGGAGAGCAGTCGCTTCGAAGCAATCAACTCGGCTCTGTGCTTCGAAATCGGCGAGTACAAGATCGTAGGAAGGTACTGCAGGAATGGTGAATGGTGATGGCAGCAGTGTGGGAACGAATTGATGGAATGCGAAAGTGCCAATGCGAATGATGATGGAGTGTGAATTGATGGCGAATGCATTGCGAATGTGCTGTGCACGTATGGATTTAGCTCTGTGCTCTATGGTCTGCCGACTATGAATCGTTGATGAATAGCTGAGCGATATTCTGATGCTCTAATGAATTTTTAATTAGTTTAGTCGCACGAACTCGCTAGCACACTCAAATCAAATAAGAGAGCCGAGCCGAGAGAGTCGAGAGACTTTCGATTGAATGCGGAATGAGGCGATGGTAAACTCGAAATTCGCGAGCCGCAAAGGAGAAAAACGCGCGGGCCGGGCGGGCGAATAGAGTAGAGTAGTGGAAAGAGGAATGCGAGATGCACAGAAGAGCAGTGCGGTGTGTCTGTGTGTGAGATGAGATGTGCTTGGCGATGATGCTGCATCCACATCAGATGAGATGCATTTTTCACATGCAAATGATTAATGTGCCTGTCTCACAGAGTGGAAACGTACTCGTGCAAGATGGTAGGCAGTGAGAAGAGGCTTTACAAGGAGATGCACGCAGAGCCCGGCACCAGTCCCAACGATCTGCAGGCTCTCTCACCGCCGCAGAGCCTCTCGCACTCGCTGTCACACTCGGCCAGTCCGAGTCGCGCGTTCAGGTAATGAACTTAATGAACAACCATCAACACGAGTTGTACACTCAATGTGCAATTCGGTATCGAGTGGTCACTTTCGTCTGGCCAGCATTGCCGACCGGTACCTTCATTAGTGAGGTATCACGACGGTGCGATAGCGGTGCGCAGTGATCAATCACGCCGCACTGTCACCGTGAAGGACTTTAGCATCATCATTGCGCTCGCTAATAGTCATGTGTCTCTTTTCTTACCTTTTATTAGTCGCAGTCACAACAGCGATGACGGAGACGCGTCTCACCACTTGTGTGACACCATCAGTCGCAAGACGCTCTTCTACCTGATCGCTACCTTGAACGCATCATTTGGCCCGGATTACGACTTCAGCAGGGCAAAGAGCGACGAATTCAGCAAGGAACCGAGCGTAATGGTGAGTAGAACGAACAGTTCTCCGAGACTGGCGCGGAGACGGAAATGAAGAAGCAGAAGTGTCGCGTGTCGCGTCTGTGTGCGTGTGTTGTCACGAATCGCTCGATGCACCGCTCGCACTCTCGTCTGGCGGCGAAGTTGAGACTTGGTCGCGGTCTGAACCCTGAGCGCGTCACCGGCGGTTTGCGGCATCCAGACTCAGACTGAGCCTCGCCAGTCAGACGGAGCCAGAGAAGAGAAGAGCGTCAGCGATGGAGATAAGCGCACACACTCAGCGACACATTAAAGAGTAATTCGACGACGATAACCGCGATTGTTTCGTTCATTTAGTGGGTGATGAATGCGGTCGACTCGAACTTCTTGAGCACTTCGGCACATAACGCATACAGCGCGTTACGAGCGCAGTTGTGGTCCGCTATTGATAGTGAAATCACCCTGGCCGAGTGTGACATTTTCAGGCAAGTGCATTTGATGAACGCATTCACCAACAAAAATCAATATCACATCGCACATCATGCCGATGCGATGCGTTGCGATGTGCTGCGAGTGCTTCATGCCTCATTCCGATGCTCAACCAACGCTCTTTTCTCCTTTCAATCCACCACCAATTCTTCTAGTTATAATCCTGACCTCAATTCTGATCCGTACTCGGAAGACGGCTGTCTTTGGTCCTTTAATTACTTCTTCTATAACAAGAAGCTGAAGCGGATTCTTTTCTACACGTGTCGCGCTGTCAGGTAAATAGCGTTGGTGCCTATTAATCACACTGATCGACGTCGACACCGCATTTCGATTTGCAGTAATTACGCCGCCAACGAATCTGCCGACACGAATGCCGAGATCGAGATGGACGACTTCTGAAACGAATGAACGATTGAACGTTGACGACGTTATGCATGTCATGCGTCATGTTTCGTGTCATCTCATATGCACGATCGAATGTGAAAGCGACAAAAAGAAAGAAGAGGAAACAAGAAAACGATCTCACGACCCGTCGAGACGGCTGTCCACACGAATCTCGAGTCTCATCACCATCATCTCGACACGCAGACGTCAAGTCTTCAGGGCATCATCCTCATCCGTATTTCATTGCAATTGACGCGCTAATCGCACATTGATATCGTGAGTTAATTAATAATCGATATTCTATTTTTTGGTTAGTTTAGCAGCACGATCATAACATAGCATTGTGACATGAAGCGTAGTTCAGTCGAGGCAAACTGAAGAGTGTGGCCGTTAGTACCTGAAATACATTGATGCGAATGTAAATAACTAGAATAAACATACAGTACAATTAACCATTAACAAAGAAATGAACAATGGACTAGTCTGCAAGACAGCACCGTCACCGTTTAGAATGATCAACATCGTGCTGATCAATGATGGGCCATCATCTGTAGGGCATGATGTCGGGGCTCTGATAAAAAGACATGTACGCGTCGCACAGCAGTCTGCGTGCAACGTCAGGCAGAACTTTGTCGTCTTTGGTCGACAACAGAAACGCGGTTCCTTCTGAGGAAAGCCACCACCGAAGGTCAGGAAACGGAACCACCTCGGGTATGTTGTAACCATTCTGCTCCCCTGAATACGGAAAATGTTGGCAACTGTTAGTTATAATAGAAATCTACAAACATTACAAATATGAATGTGTGAGAGAATAGAACTCACCTTTTCTATCAGCCATGCTGTCGAAGAAGCACCAAGGCGCGTCCGGACCGCTCCCGCACTTGACGAAGCAAACGTAATGGCTCGTCTCGATGCAGAGCACGGCGAACAGTTCCATGTAGATGCGGGGCGCGGTAGCGTGGTCCCGGAGCATGGTGAACTCAGGCGGGATGCTCAGTTTGGTGGCCTTGTGCTTGGCACGTTTCTTGTGGCTGTGACTCTTTTCCAGACATTTGTTACAGAAAGCGGTCGAGTCGAGTCCCTCGCCGAACTGAGCGAAGCACTCCTTGCACTCGACCTCGGCGACCTGGCCACAAATGGAGCACTGTCGCGGCGAGTTGTCGAGCACGTCGGTAATGTCCAAATATAGGCTGGGCACGATGCGAGGATACATCTTGAACCTAGCCCCGAACCGCGGCATTTGGATCAGCAGGCAGGGCGGAACTTCGCGCAGTTTGATATCACTGGCCAGAAATGACTGATCGAATAGTTGCTGAACGGTGGGCAACACTAATTTTTCATCTTTCTCAATGAACAGTTGGTAAAAGTAAGACTCCAAGCCAGAGCTTAACTTCAAGTAAGGTTCCGCCTTGAGAATCTGGTTAAGAGAGAAATGACCTATCAATACCCAATTAGTAGAAGATATTGGTCGAAAATTACAAGAGCTAGCCTAGACTCGCGCTAATGGTCTATCTCACACGCAAAAGAAAAGAGGACAAACTTTCAGCACTTGGATTCTTACTTCGTTAAGCAGCAGATTGAGAAACTCTTCGGGATCTTTTTCTTCGCTCGTCAAGCCACGTATGGAACTCAACTTCTCCAACAAAGTTCTCAGTTGCATAACGCGATCAGCACGCACATACAGATTGGCGCGGAGTGGCTCGACGATCTCCTCTTTAAGCACCCGTTGAACTTCGCTGTACTCCGGGATATCGGAAACAGTTGGTGGACGATAAAGAAGTGATTCGAATATGGTCGTGCAGGAGAACATTGCGAACAAAGTTGCATCGAGATAGCACGAGTTATGGTGCCCCTGAATGCCTCTGCTCTTACCACAAAGTGCCTGCAGATCTTCGGGTGTCGAGAGGGGAGCAATGAGGCGCGACGTGTGAGCCACGTCGGTCACCGGCGCCGAGGACGAGGGTAGGGGTACAGCTGGTGATGGAGGCGCGCCTGATGGTAACGGACATGTCACCGTAATGATTCGCTCATCGCCACTCTTGTCATCTTTTTTCCTGGCTCTTCTCCACTTAAGCGGCGCTTCTCCATCCACCAGAGACGTGACGCATGGAGATGGTGGTGATGTGGGCGCACAGAAATCGTCAGCTTTCATCAGACCGATGACAGGTACGAGTGATGCGTGATTCATCTTCGCTTCGAATAGTTGGTAATCGTTGTATAGCCCTGTCCCCGATCCGACCGGATTATCGAAATCGACACCAGCCATCCAGTCATTGCCAACATCGGGCAACCTTCCCAGCCACTTGACGTACCCGTACTCAGGTCCATTGTCACTAATCCAGACGACACGATCACCGTAAGCGAGTGGAGGAGGTGGTGACCCATCAGCACACGCTTCTCGAAGTGAGAGTGGCCTCTGATGGTCTCTGTCCCTGTCCCTGTCCCTGTCCCTGCCATGATCCCTGTCGCGCTCTCTTGTCGTCGTTCTCTCCCTCTCACTCGCCGGTGCTGCGTCCCGGTTGTCTTGTTGCTGTTCTTCATTCATCGGCACGTTCGAAGCACCTGTGACCTGACGCATTGTCGTTGATAATAATGACACTCATTGAGACTCGCACTCGTAATCGCGTCAGTTTAAAATCATCTGGATCTGGATGGTCGCGCGCGCCATCTTCACATCGAACTAAGAATCACCTAATTCTGATTACGCAATCAATTCTTCTACGGATAGCCATATACGAACCGTTGCTCGATCAGCATCGATATTAATACAAATTCAATCAAATGAAATATACCGCTCAGGCAGAATTTGATTAGGAAAAAGAGAGACCCACTACGTAAGATGGACCTGAAGCCAAGCTGAAAACAAACAGAAGAGCCAAATATCGTTGAATAACGAAAAGTAGTACAGAGAGTCTCTATTTTGCTAAGTTCGTATAGTTACGAGCAACGAGCAAACATTACCGGAAAATGTCAATACGACCTAATGATAATGTTTCTGTCTTGATGGAGAAATGCCACGGAAATGTCGGCAGATAGATTGGATAGCGAACCGCGTTTCTGTCACATCACTTCGCGACCATATTCGACGGAACAACTTCGTCCAATGAACTTTTCTATGTCTCAATTGTGTTGCTCGAATTTTATGGCAAATTGCAGCCATCGGCAAGATTTATGTGCTTTTAAAAGGCCATATTTGTGAACGACAAGGCAATTCCACTGCGTTCTCTCTCTAACGTTACTCTCCAGTCGAGAAATGCGACACTTTGCGACACTTTTTCACCACTGGCTGGCCATAAATATAAACGCGAAACTTTTTATATTTAACGTTTTTTTTTCTTCGTGCACCCCCGACCACTCATTCCTGGCCGCAGATTCAGGTGCGGCAGGTGCGGCTCATTAGATCCAACATTTGCAAGAAGTCATCAAATTCTTCAACTAATTCGTTTTCGGCGATCAAATCCTTCTTTTTCGATTGCGTCTTTCCCGTGATTTTCTATGATTCCCCCATCATTCGTCGAGCGCTGAGACTGTCGCGGATTTTCATTCTTTCCCGTGCCAAGGCATATCGATCGACACTCCCAAACCAGTACATAATTACTATCTCAGAATACAAAACAGGCACCGTTGTCATGCGATATTTCTTTTGAGACATTTTTTCATCACAAAGGAGTATCGCGCTACTGATGTCAATCTGAATCTTATTGAAAGACTTGGAACACTGACAACACGTCTTACGTAAATTGAACAACAAGACTCCACCAAGGGACTTCCTTTTCACTGTTGAAACTCGTTGCACACAACTCACTTTTCGTCTTCTTCTCTGCTCTAATCTGAATAGATCCGCATGCAAAATCGCAGCAGCGATCTGGCTGAGACAATAATTTTAATTCGTTAATGCTTGGCGTTGCAAGCAATTGGCCACCACCATTATTCTCTATAAACATCTATTATTTATGCTTGCGGTCGCGAGCCCATCGTTAGCGAAATGGCATCGCACAGTAAGTAAACAGCGATTGTCTGGCTCTGGCTCTGTGTCTTGGTAGTGATACCATGCGAGTTGTCAGCGTAAAAGTAATCATATTATTTCAGTATATTTGCCGAGAAACGTTCTGTTTATTGGCCACATGCATTAACTCGATGTCTGTATTAAGACGTGTGAATTAATAACGTTAGTCGGAACAATTTTCGCATCTTCAAACACATTCGCTAAATTTCGACATTATTCCGTCATGCTTTATAGAATCGTAGCGCTCGTTTTGTGGACACAAAGATGATTCGTGACGAAATGCGCTATTCCCGAAGGGCTATTCAAACATCTATCTAATCGTAATCGTAAGTTGGAAATCGCATTCCACGACTTCACTTCTGCATGAAGTCTCCAACGCGCTACAATGCCACTGGAATACTAAATCTTTGCTCTCTTCTTTACTCTCTTTATGATTATCTTTGCCTTCAAAACTGTCGACGAAGTCTTGGAGTAGATCGTCATATTTACAAAGTGTCGGCCATACGATGAACGGCGAACACATAGCAATGAATCGCGGTATCAGATAAAATTGGCAATCGAAGTGCACTCAATCAAAACATTACTTTTATTGCACACGTTCGGCACGATGCTGTTCGAGTGGTAATGATAATTAACATGTTGCGTCAAGCGAGTTGGCCGCAATGAATGCAAATGCGATGCAATTTATTCCGGCGATCAATTCGAGCTTTTCTGCCAAAAAGCTCGTGCTCTGAATGCCATGTTGACAAAACTGGGGACTCAACACAGGCCTAAATGTGAAAGGCGAGCAAGAGCTAGAAGTGCTCACTAACCAGCCACGAGGACTGAGGATCAATCAAGGGAGAAACGAGTCGGTATTTATAGTTGATAGGAGATGCACAGAAGAGACCAGATTTAGAGCACACAGTCGACACTTCATAGCGAGATATGTGTCCAAATGTGATCAGACTGAACAGATACAAGAAATGAAGAACATGAAAAGTGATCTGCATGCATTTAAGTAAATTAATTAGGAATTAAACAAACGCTCTGATCACCAGTCTCGTGCGTTCGCTGATCTGCCGCTTTATGCTTATTGTTCGGTGATTGGTGCTCGAAATGTAGCTCTCAATGCAGCACTGCACCATTAAGTGCGAAAAGAGGAAAATCGTGACGATCACTTTTATTTCTGCCGGCCTACATAAATTGAATGTATGTGAATATGTCAGAACGCACAGTGAACAAAATCGGTGTTTATTTACACAATCGTCACTATCGTACCATATAAATACTACAATATACGGATCGATGTCCATCTCGTTAAGTATCTTCTTAATTCTAGTCCACCCCATTCAAGTAAAAAACGGCGGTGAGTATTTTAGGTCGTGAGCAGGTCGTTGTGAGCATTTTATCTTGAAAATCGGCTTCGACGACGACAAAACATTTCTAATGGAATGATGGAGATGGAAGACTGACGAATGCTGATACAGACAGACATTTTTACGCACTGTCAGTCTCTGTACGTCGTGACACGTGCGATACAAACCAACATCTCCATTCCTCGCTGGAATTACATCTACCACGAGATTAGGACGGCGAACTGAACTAATATCGGGTCGGGTGTGCCATTATCGGATACGGATTGCTCTCGATACATATTTTTTGGTGCTTGTGGTCGCGGTTGCTCGTGCACAAGCGCCTGTAACAAACTCTGACGAGTAGGATCAAGCACAGAATTAGGAACATTTGGGCCACAGGTAGGATGACGACCAGAATAACGCTCAACGAGCCCGATTCATCATCGTCAGCTTGGTTTCTCTGCGGACCTGACACTCCTAGACAGAATCCGGTTTGAGGATGATGTGGACTAAACGCAAATCAGAACTTACCACGTCCGTACGATGTGATGGCGCCTCCGCGGCCACTCGCACCGCCAACTATCACCACTTTGGCCACCATCAAATGTAAAACACATATCAGATTGCAGATAATGATTGTGGAAATGGAGACGAGCGAGCGCATCTTCTTAAGCAGACTGCTTGGCCTTAAGCAGAAGTCAGCCAACAACAAGTCAGGAAGGATGTTGTCAGACTCTTCATTTGGCACATTAGTTGTGAGACTGGCAGGTCAGGGCATAAAATGATGAGTTCATCTTCAAGCGGAGATGCATCACAGAATTGCACGTTGCTTTGCTTTGCTTTCCTAT
>JAGGCA010003805.1:9448-30866 GCA_022876805.1 Osperalycus tenerphagus | reverse complement strand
ATAATCGTCCGATTAACAATAATCATAAAATAATCCTGGTTTACATGTAAAAAAATAATTGAGACGATTATTTTTCCCTTTAATCCAGTAAATAATGTTCCATGTAAACTCGGCAAGTGATTACCTTGGAACAGTCAGAAATGGAAACTAAAACATGTATTTCGTGACACAATAACTTTTGTCGGGGAGAGTCGTCGCACGGCACCGTATCAGTTTTGGCAGTCGGTCAGTCCTTCGTATTCATTATAGTTTATTCCGCTTTGCTCTCGCATTTCGTGAGGCGACATGAATTGATTTGTATTGTTCAATTCATCAATGTCATCAATGATGAATAATGTAAACGAGTGTCACATTGTTTCGCAACATTGCTGCATACAGCAACGGGTCGAGAACGACACGTGTCACAGTAGGTGTCACATGTAGGTCTAACTAAAATATTCACATTCTACCAAGATTGCCCAATTCCAACACGATTCATGACAAAAGATTGCAAATGTAGTCGCCACGACATACGAAGAGTTATTTCGAACGGGAGATTTGCTAGGTTGGAGTTGTGTCAGACGTATATTGCTGTAATTGCCGGTATTGCGACGATATGTCTGCATATCGTGACGCTCGGTTGTCTCAGCATTCGCGAATTAATGGATGGTCATCAAGAAACTTGTGGGTCACAGAAAAAGCGTTTCCAGGTAGACAATGGAATTCGTGGAGAGAATTTTCGCGGGGTTCAGTGCGGCGTCAGCTGAGTGCGAGAAAGCGTTCACGGTTATTTCGTTTCACAAAACATCGCATTGTCAACGTCATAGCGTTTATCGCTTGCTTCGGTGGCTGCTGTTGGCAGAGTATCGATGTACTCAAACTATACAACGATCATCCTATTATGGCATCAGTGGACATTCAACAACTTCGTACGCTCCCTCTGCCCGCAGTGACAATTTGTAGCAACAACAGGTAAATTTGCGAGTATTTTCAATTACGACAATGTGTGGCCATTACGGCTTCTCAGTTCAGAAATTTTTACGTCCGAACCCGACAAGCCCGCCGGCAGCAGGCTTGTCGGGTCCCGCCAAACACGAACAATGCAAGCTTCCAAAACTTTATAGTCATGCACCTACAGTCTGCTTTATTGAATATGATTCAAAATTTTCAACGAATACTCTCCTTTTATGAGATCGAAGTTTGATCTAACAAATAAGAGCTGATCAACTTTCTCAGGATTGATCGAAAAGCGACGTTAGGGAGAGTTAGGGTAGCATAATTAAAATTGTGGGCTCTGTGGGACCCTGAAAACCCGGTCCTCCCTTATTTGCCCTCCCAAACCCGACTCGCCAGTATGGGTGGGTTGGCGGGACTCGCAATTTCGAGATCCGATGAGAGGATGTGGTGGGCATTGATACGTTTGTCTTATTTAGACTTCGTCTATCGGAAATGAGGAGAGAAAACTCAACATTCAACAATGAATGGATTGAGCTGAGAAAAAAAAGAGACACGAACGAATCAGTAAGGATGAACGAGATTAAGGATGAACGAGATGCTTGTCCTTACGTAAAGCTAAAAACGAGGTCCTTTTGCTATCAGGATAAGCGCTCGCTCTTAGATGACACAACCAGTTACATGGTCAGAACGTTGCCAGCGAGCAGGTTCCTCAGGATGGGAACACAGTGCGAAGACTTCATCCGCCCTAAGTATTTACAGTGTGCATCAGACATCAAAGGAAAAGCCTGCAGGTATGCAGTATTATATTATTCACACGATGACCTAACACAACGTAGCAGAATTTCGACAGGAATGTCTCGTCAGCCATCACGACAGCGCATGAAAGTGGGAACTGTTTCACTTTGTTTCGAAGACGAAATGAGAGCTCACTGCAGGCTTATCAAATCGAAACGGGGTACACGAACGGACGTCAAAAACGTAACGAAGACGAGTTCGTCTTTGCTCCTGATGAAGTGCTCAAGATGAGAATTGAGTTCAACAAAGCGGAACGCACTGCACTCGATGTGCCAGTGAGCGGCCGACTCCGAATTCACAGCCCGTACCGGTCGCCTTCCATGATGAGCGGACACCACATCATTTATCCTGGTTTCTATTATCAATTCTTTATCCGAGTGTCCACTATTCGGCTCCTTCCAGCACCCTACCAAACCGACTGCGTCGACTACACGAAGGAAAACGGCAAATATCACCGAGATGGCTTCGAAGATTATTATCGTCATCCGCTTTCTCGTCTGGATTGCATACAGAGTTGTCTGGCGCGTGCCACAATTAAGTCGTGCCACTGCTGGCCTCCAGAAGTTCCATTCATCGACCGCCGGAAGGCCGGTCATCGATACAGATCTCTAAAATGGTGCGATTATGAATCGGACGAGTTGTCGAGGAAAAATAAATCGCAGCCCGATCCCAGAATGTTCGTCCAGTGCTACGACCGACATCAAGACTACTGCAACAAGAAGTGCAAACTCGAATGTCTGTAAGTGAAAGTCCAGACGTGTTCTACTAATCTAGCGTGACTGTAACTTTGTTTAGCCGTGAGCGATATTCCATATCTGTGCAACACGAACAGTGGCCATCAGACCAGAAAATTGTATGATTCTCAAAGCAACTACAAGGCACGAACTCAGTATAATATCTGCTGACTTCTCAGAACCACAGCAGCACCCAAAATGGTTGGTATTTGAGATATCTTCGCGAATCGTGCGCCCTCGTTTCGATCAAGTACGAAGATACAGAGGTCACACGGTATCGCTACAGGCCCAAGTTTGAGGTCAGTTTGTTTTTCAACAAGTATGCATTTACATATATTCGTACCTTGCATTACTTTTTGCATTTTTACAGACAGTTGAACTAATTTCGTACATGGGTGGGCTTTTAAGTGTCTGGCTTGGGTTCAGTTTGTTGGGAACATTTCAGGTGGCTCAACGTGTACCTGATGCCGTGCTCCGTTACTTGAATAAAAGCAACGCGACAGTGGTTCTAGACGATGGCTAACTGCAGAAAACGCCATTCCGGATTTCACGACCTAAAAGCAAATAACACATCTAAATAGCACTACTTCGATATCCTGACTCACGTTGGTTTCACACTCCGATCTTCACAAGCTATTGTCCCACGATGGCATGCCGATTATAAATCACTGGACTCACCCTAGTCAACACGAATTCGTAGACGCTCACTTGCTTAATTACAGAGTTGTCTACGAACGACGATTGGAATTGTTATCTCATTCACAATCGTTATCAGATTATTGGTTTTAATACGTAATTTAATTCAACCTGCCGTATACATATAAATATATGTATATTTGTGAATTTGACACTGACACGATCCCGATGCCGGTGCAATAGGCCGATCTCGCTGCGATGCGCGCGAGCGATATAATCATTTGATATAATCGATATAATCATTTCTCAGACTGAAAAATTCTCTGCCACCTTTTCGACTTCGGCTCGGTGGCGAGCGTGTCGAGCGGTGGCAGCGAACAGGTTCAGCAGACCGTTGATGAGTTGAACCAAGTACTGGTGAAGAATGCGCATTACAAGCGCGTTCTCTATTTTCTTTCAATAGTGTTCCGACTTAAAACGCACCAATCATGCAATCTCGTCATAGCCATGCAGTGATCACTGCCTTAATTTGATATATAAAATTGTGATTGGGTACCAAACAGAGTTATTATTGTACTTGATTACATGTACTATCTGAAAGCAAAGCAAAGTGCCATCATAACGACGTGTAAAATTCTTAAACAAGGCAATGTTTAAGAAGCATTACTCTGTACATGACAACAACGTTAGTTATGTATTGTCAAGACTCGGTTACAGTCTCGATCTGCTGGGTTTTCGAATTAATCGAGCAGAGTTGTTGACACATTTCAGCTTTGTGACAGCACATTCGATGAGAAAAGTGAATGCAGCTAAAATAGTGAAAGATGCCGAAACCAAGAGCATGGCTTCGATGTCGGCCAGCTTTAAAGGGTGCCATTTAATTTCTCGTTCTGCCTTCATTTGACGCAAAACTTGTAGAACTTCGTGGTCGGGAAACATTCGCATTATCTCATTCTTCACAGCTACGACCAATCGCGTCTGCCATACCACTTTCAAATCGTACCAGTACTGATACAGGCCAGCTTCGAAAAGTCGTTTCGCGCTAACGAGAAAAGTGTCACGTTGTTAGATTGACAAGAAGAAGGGTTAAAACGACCAACATACGTCTGCTCGAGGACTTGCGGCTTGTCGAAATTTGGCCTGTACCAAATTGATGTTACCAGCTGAGGCCAGTATGATTGAGGCGCGCGGTGTGTCCTCAATTCCTGACGCAGAATACTTTCGATCCATTGTATGCTGTACTCGTCCTCGACGATGACGGTATTCTCGATGATGCCACGGAAGTCATCGAGATACTCTACAATGTCAACCATTTGCATCTGTGTAACATGACTTAATCTCCGGTAGACATCCAGTATCGCAGGTTCGCCTAGTTTAAACGGTATCTTAGCCGTGTCCCTAACGTAGTTTGCATCACCTTGCCAAGTAAACAAGAGCTTAATGTTGGCCTTGCTGATGACATCGTGAATGTTCTCGGCCACCGGTCTGTACTCTTCCGTCACCAGGATTCCATAGAAGTCATTGCGGAACATCTCGCAGACGGGAAACAGCAATAGTAAAGGTATTCCATAAATGGCCAATTGTTGAATGAGCGATGCGGCCGTGATGACGCCAGGCTGATGAAGAAAATGGGTGCAGAAATGTTGCTCGAAACGAGAATAGAACTTGTGCAATAAATTTATGTTGCGCTTGTCGGAGCGCGCTGAGAATAGGCCATCGACTAGTGACAGTGCAAGAATGGTGAGAAGAAGCAGTGACCAAATATCGATCCCGAAAGCGTTCAGAAATGAGAGTGGTGGTCGTGGCTGCTTCAGCAAGGAGCTCACAAATACGAGCTGATCGTTCATAAATAGTGGACGGGCACAGCGACAGTCGGCTAACAAGTAATAATTGAACGGAGAGTAGTCGATCGTGTCGTAGAGCTCATGCTGGCAAAGATCAGTTGCCCGGTGTCCGTGATCGGCCACGACCAACTGTAGTCTATTCTCAAAATTAATATATTTGATCATCATCAAGTTATATGTAAGTTAACTCTTCATACAGCAAACTCTTCACTTACCTTCTGCTTAGCTTCTGAGCACATTCGGCTAACAGTTTGGCGTAAGGCGAGCAGTAATAAACTGTTTTGCCATCTTCCATCGAAATAATTGCGCCTTCCTATTTAATGGGAACTTTATCACGAATAAGTTTTGACTAGGGATGGGAAGTCCATCCACTTAAAATTGGAAAATATGCCCTTAAATATGCACGATGAAAATCAAAGTTTAGGCATTACAATAGGAAATATTGATAGCCCAAAGATTCGACAATTCAAAATCATGTCGTTTGTCATACTAGCTGAGAATTGACCAGGAGCACATCGAATCGAATGTATCGTTTTCTCAGAATTGTCGAAAGCTTCTACTAGAAACATTTTTCTTGACAGGAGTTCGCGATTCCACTCGGTAATCGACACAAATTCGCAAGTATGTATGTAAGATTTTCTCGAACTGATTTTTTAAAACTCGAGACTAGTCTGAGCGTCGACTTGAATGGAAATTGGTCGTTTTTCATTCGGCGAACCCATTTTTTGGTAATATTTTCGTAAAAATACCGAAATATGCATTTATACACAAATTGAAATAGGCTCCAAATGACTTGTTATGAGTGGTCAGATATGCATATTTAATGCTCGAGCTATCAGAGCTAATATACCGGAACATGCATTTGGTTGAACTTCCTGTCTGTGGTGATGATGAATGCGTAGAAACGCAGAGATGAGTTACTTACATTTACATCGTCAATGATACTAAAGATTTCGCTCTTATTGCCCCGAAAAGAACTACTCTGAGAAATGAACGTCACATTCGCCCCTTTAATGAACATGGAACACAACTGATAATTGATTGCTTCACGTCTTATCTGCAGCAATCTGTCACCGTCGATCAGTCCACGAATAATATCCATCGCGATGCTGTGCTGCCGAACGACTTCCGTCAACTGGTCGTCGTCGAGGAAGAACATTTCCAATTTGGTCCACTATGTGATTTGCTATGTAATTCGTTGAGTAAATAATTTCTACTCTAGGACAGAAATATTGTAAATTGATTTCTGTTTATGATATTTTTAGTAGTCCAACTTCGGATATCTATTTATAGGTATACTAATGAATTCCGACGATGGGATTAAAATTCGTGCGAAATGTGATTTGTTTGTTTTGTTAGCAAGCAGAAGACAGATTCAATTTGGACCAGTTTCGGCTCGTTATGTAGCAATGCTACTCCAGAACGTGACTCGTCGTCGAGAATTATTCTTCCTAAGCTCTAGCTCCGGTTTACTCTGTGTTGTCCTCTCTGCTTAGATCCTGTATCCATCTAACACTTGTTGTGCTTGTTTGAAGCTTTGATTAATTCATTCTGTTGGCAATAGCTCGAGACCTGCGAACTCGTCCAGGACCCTTACGATGTCCAAGAACACGAACTTACAAGGGAAGGTCCCAAGGTCTGAAATCTTAATTGCATAACGAAATCTGCTATCCGATAGATTTCAAAGTGCTATAAGCGAATTTGTTTAAAATTTGCGCTACTTTGGCGTTGTTAATGAATTATTGGCCAGTATTCATGCATGGCCAAAACTTGTTTGGCGCTGCTCATTTTCACTTTGACTATTTTCCTTACTCTAATGACTGATTATATATTCGGATTGCTTTCACTGCTCTCCTACGAAACTTTAATTTTGTTTCCATTTTTACTGGCCAATGATTCATAAACAACGCAAAAGTAGTTCAAATTTTTAGCAGATTCATTTGTAGCGTATCGAAATCTATCGGATAGCAGATTTCGTTTTGCAATTAAGATTTCAGACCTTGGGACCTTCCCTCGTCAGTTTATCGCTAAAGAAGTGATGGGCAAGAGTCAAGACTTTGAGACTTGGTCTTCACCCCAAGTCTTCACTTATCGGTGCTGTTAATAAAAATGTCCACTGAATTGTTAAGTCATTTACGCTGTTCTGAATGTGGATGGCTAAGAATTGAGTGGACCTTGCTAAGAACGGTGTGAATGTTTACAGTGTCGAAGAAGGATGGCAAGGTTGGTATGGATGAGCAATTTCCTTAATTAGAGTTTTTGGGGTTGCCAGCGAGCCTGTTACAGATCACGTTACGCAAAAAACTGCATTTTTTCGTGGCTTGTCTAAATTGGTGGGAATGACCGTTTTGCGTGGAACCGATTTCATTTGCGTCTACCTACCTTTATTCATGATAGCTTAGAAGCGGAACCCGCTAAGCACGCATCAGCACTGATCAGATAGATGAGGGCAAGAATTGCGCTACAATTAGGTAACCGTACCGCTCTTTTGTTCTCGCCACCACAATTGGAGTTGACTGATTTGTCCACTTCGTCGGACAGAGACGCCAACTACAAGTGTCTTCGTCCATCGCCCCACAGATGTGACATCCAGGAAACGTGCTTCAGACTCGCCAAAGGAGGGTATTCGTATTAGTAAAGAGATCAGGATAAGGAGGCATTCATTGATAACTTGATTTCGTGCCAATCTCTTTGGCATCTTGACACCCTCCTAATAGTGAAGACACACAAAGTGATCAGACGTAAACAATGAGAAGAATGCCGCCAGGCAGAGGAGAAAATGAGACTGCTCTTTATTAAAACTGCTGTTATCCAAATGAAAAGGCGTCTCGGCGCAAGCCGATCCACGGGTAATAATATTAATCCATCATAACTTAGGTAGTAGTGAGTGTGAAATTACAGCCCGGAACATCACTTTTGGTTCTTAAGCTGGTTGGAGAGCCAGTCGAGTCCCTCGTAGAGCCCATCACCAGAGGTGGCGCACGTGGCCTGAATGTACCAGTTACGGTTTCGGAGCGAGTGTAGACCCAGCTTGTCGGTGATTTCGGCGGCGTTCATCGCGTTGGGCAAGTCCTGTAAAAGGTGACATGTCATTAGCGATCAGCTACAAGCGAGCATCGGCATCAGGTTGATGCCCTCAGGCAGTGCGGAGACGGCGAGCGCAGATCGGCCATCGCCCAATTCCATCCCTACCTGTTTGTTGGCGAATATGAGCAGGACGGCATCGCGCAGCTCGTCCTCAGCCAGCATCCTCATCAGTTCCTCCCTCGCCTCGCCGATTCGTTCACGGTCGTTGCTGTCCACCACGAAGATGAGACCCTGCGTGTTCTGGAAGTAATGACGCCACAACGGCCTGATCTTGTCCTGCCCACCGACGTCCCAGACGGTGAACGAAATGTTCTTGTACTCGACCGTCTCGACGTTGAACCCAATTGTTGGAATGGTGGTGACGATCTCGCCCAACTTGAGCTTGTACAGGATCGTCGTCTTGCCGGCCGCGTCCAAGCCCACCATCAGGATGCGCATCTCTTTCTTGCCGAACAGGCCCTTGAAGAGGTTGGCAAAGACGTTGCCCATTGTGGATTGATCGATGGAAAGCTGAGTGACACAAACGGGGAAGTGATGAAACGAAAACGGTCTCGCGAAGCTTCTCGGCGACGATCTTTGGAGAACTGGAAACGGTCAACTCGCAGTGCCACGATGGAAGCAAAATGGCAACGAACCGGTGGGCGGAGCCGGAAAGGTGACGTCACCCACCTAACACGTTCGACTGCTGGTCGACAGGTGGCGCTCACAGCCAATACGAGTTCAGAAAAGCCCAACTCCGAAATCTTTAATCTTTAATTACTGATCAAGTTCTGCTGAATTTGCCACAAATCCTAATACTGCTATCACCATGGCAAGCATACAGACCATCTCACTCGCTAATCTGCACAGTTTCAAGGTGCGTATTTTGCGTGTCATTGCGCGAACGGGAGTTGAGATTCCAGCTCGGTCAGGAAATATCCGAGCTCGGTTCATGGCACACGTGCGAATCAACAAACAGAACTGAACTTAATTGGTCGAGTATCGCAGCAATACTGTATTGCTGGTCGACCTGAACGATTACTAGGTTGAACTTTCACTCGCCAGCAGTGAACTGTGTGCCATGAATCGCTTCAACAAACTCGTCAGCACCGTCAATGCGGTTCATTCATCTCGCCATCACGATCAGACTACATCACAACTTCTTTGTCCGTCTTTCCTCTCTCCAGGTAGCCGAATTGAAGCGTGAGTTGAAGTCTCGTGGACTGAGCGTGACGGGCAACAAGAATGAACTGATCGAGAGACTGTCGCAGGCATTGCAGTCGAGCGGACAGGGAGGAACGTCGATCGAAGACGAGGAAGAGGAAGAGGACATGATCGGGGATGATGACCTGATCGGAGAAGGCGCTAGCGATGACAAGGACGACGACGATGACGACCTCATGGATGAGATTCTTGCCACTCCGTCGTCGGTGAACAGCAAGGCCAACAATAATCTGCTGCTGTCGTCGCTGAGAAAGCAGGAAACTGCCGCCACCAAGAAACCCATACAGACATCTTCGTCTGGTGCACCTTCTAATGTAATCAAACTGGCACCGCAGTTCACCATAACCGTCAAGCCTCCATCATCTTCGTCATCAGTCCTATCTGCACCTGGATCCAAACCATCACTTGCCACTGATGATGGCAAGATCAAGCCCACGGTGGTGAGCTCGCTGTCACCTGAACAGAGACTCGCGTTGCGCGCGTCCAAATTCGGCAGTTCTGTTTCCACTGATAAGCTTGAAGCCCGAGCTAATCGATTCGGACTGACGTCGACCGAGGACTCGTCGACGGTTCTCGGCGCTAGGAAAGCGGGCAATGTCGGTGCCGTACCGCAAGTGGATGCTGAGAAGCTGAAGCAGAGATCCGAGCGATTTGGTGCGGTCGTGTCGGACGTGATGAAAAAGTTGGATGCACAGGAGAAACTGTCCAAGCGTCAGGAGAGATTTGGCGCGACGACCGTCGTTAAGCCGGTGACGATCATCACCAAGACGGGTGCCGTCAAGGTAAGTTGTTGCCAATGGCCCGGTCAATGTTGGCCGTACGCTATATTACCACCAATAAATGCATTTAGATACTAGTGAACCAACTTCTAATGCAAAAATCTTGTCCTTCTCGGCCGTCAAGCGCACCATTCCTGGCCTCAAACCCGCCGACGAGGTGCGTCTCCTGATCTTGCCTGAGTATTCGTTAGTAATCTGAATCTATTTCTCATTTACCAGGAGAAGAAACGAATTCGACTTGAACGTTTCGGCGGTGCAGCGACGTAAATTGAATTGGTTATGATTGCACCATTGGCTCGACTCGGCGCTGTGTATCATAACATTTTTACCATAATGTTACATCATACATGCGCTACGACTTTGCTCTAGTTGTACACGAATGAGACTCGAGATTAATTAACACATTGTATTCAATAAAAATACAAATCCCATATTACTGATATTAATAATTATGCATGGTGTAGTTTCACTTATTTGTTGCCGTTTATCGAATGCGTACATAACTAGTTACGTGACAAGTTTGCAGGAAGAATTTCACACGATTTGCTCCCCGAATTTACAAAAGTTTTATCGAATTTGCATCCATAATTAATATAACTGTGATCACTTGGCGCTAACTTGATCGACGTTTTCTGTTAAACATTCCAACACAAAATCACACAACTTGATCTGCATAATTGAAACGCTGCAACGCGCAGACAAAGCATTGAGCAAAAATATGACAATATAACTTACAACACAATAATAATTCGTTCGCTATAAATTCAATTCAACGATTAAACCCCAATTCGACGTTATTTCAATGAAGCTGCAGCATCGCGACGTTCGTCAGTAATGCAATTATTGCGCTTCTGCGCTACTTTCTCGCGTCGACCTATCACTTCCGGTTCGAGTCGGAAGTCGTCGATGGTCCTGTAGTGCGACAACTTCTCCTCGAGAAATGGATGCACGTTCAACTGTTTCGCACGATTGCAGTATCGGAGGAATGCCCAGAATTTTTCGAGACCATAAAGCTCATTGGACTCGACATCTCTTACCGTCTCCTGCTGGAAGTCCTCGTAAATATCTTGGCGGAAGTGCTTCTCGAGACCATATGAATAGAACCTAAATAGACATTCGAGACCGTATCGATAACCGGATTTCGCGTCCTCGATGGCCACTCCCCGGAACTCTTCGTACATGCGTCGATTGAAGTGATCACGCAGGAAGAAGCTCCAGAATCTGAACAATGTGTTCATCTCGGGCGACTGTCCTATGCCCAAACGTCTCCTCTCCTTCAGGCAGCGACTCCTGTACTTGTGATACACCTGCTGAGTGAAACCGTTCTCCTTGAGCAACGAATGCGACGGGTGCTCGAACTTCGGGAGCGAGGACGGAGTGGAGCCCAGACTAGTTGACAATCCTTGCAAGGAATCGAGATTTAGGTCGGAACCTAGAAGCGAACCAGGACCGTGTTCGCGAGCATCGATCACCCAACCGACGTGACACTCGATCGGAGGATTGGACGAGTGTCGAGTCTTCTGCTTGCGCGGTGTCGACCGATCGTCGACGTTCGACGGCTCTTTGACGACTGGATAGAATCGCGGATCCGTGTGGCCATCCTTGACCACTTTCGGTTTCGGTGTTCGCGGTGTCACTGCTGACACATCACAAGGCACAGTGGTAGGCGATGATATTGCTTTCGGTGATGACTCGTCGTCAGCTGCACTCTGGCCGTTCTCATCACCCGTTTGCGGAACGCCGTCTTCCAGATAGCTCTCTACGAAAGATGGTGGCGGCGGTGGGGGTGGTGGACACTGATATCTGGGTGCTTTCTGTTTCGGCGCGAGCTTCTCGAAATCTTCCTTACTGATGAGCTCAACAGTTTTGTGCTGCTTCTCGGGGCGGTTCGTGAAATTGGCATGATGCTCATATTTGGTCCACAAGTCTTGCTCGTAGTAGAAAAGCCCATCGTTGATCACGTTGGCCAATTCGCAATTCATTTTCACTCTAGTCGTCCAGTCTCCAGTACGGTCATAACCTTCGTGCTTTACACGCGACAGTGTAAGTGGTAGTTGAGCGACGATGATAATTTTGTTAACTTCATTGTCACTCAGTTCATAATCAGAGTCGTCATCAGTCCAATCAGTAAACTGATTCCTACGGCCCACCGAATTCAATGCGTTGCTACTTAATTCCTCGTCAAATTGGAATGCGAGGTCGTCATCGGCACTCGTATCAGGCATCTTCCGTCTTTCGGGTTTCCGCTTCTCCCGCACGGCGTTGTTCCTTTCTGACATCGTTCTACTATTGAAAGTCGAACTTTGTTTCGGTTTCGATTTATTTTTCTTCGACTTGACTTCTTGCCAGGTAGACTCATTTTCCTTAGCTTCATCTACATCGAGCACTTCCGAACTGCTCTTTCTGCTACCACTGCCACCACGACGTTCTGTATCACCACTTTTCGCACCGTTTGTATCTCGTTCGGCGTCTTTCGAATTCGGACCACTCTGTTTACCATCCGCGCTGACAGCCGAACTGTCCGTATTACTCTCTCCAGCAAACGAGTCGTTTGTCGAATTTCCACCCAGACGCGACTTGTTGGACACTTTGTCAGCGTACGTCGGCACACTCGGAACAGTTTTGGTCTCCACATTGGCAGCATTTACAGTTTTACTTTGTTGCGCGATTGGATTATTCGGATTCACGTCTGAAGAAGATTTCGGATATCTGTGGATGTCTTTATGTGTCTTCTTCGTCCTTGATTCGTTTTCTTTTTCCTCACCACCCTCTTCCGCTTCATTATCCGCATCCGCGCCCGTATCACTACCACCACCAACCATATGGCCACCGTCAAGCACTTCTTCTTGACCACCGTCATAACCAAACCCGTAAGGTTGACCAGGAACAAAGGCAGGCACGTTTGTGTGCAGCTGCAGCGTCGCCGAATCAGCGATGGGCCACTTTTCCGGATTATGTCGCGTTCTCACTTTGACACGATCGCACAGTTTGACTTCCTCCGATTCTTCAAGTGCTTTGATTATCATACTGACGTCTTGCGTAAGAGCTTGAACTCGATGGAATGAGGCGATAAGTGACACTGGCAGGTAACCTTCCTTGTCCATTTTTCGGCGCAAGAAGAAGTCGCGTTGCAGATTATCATCGCTGAAATAATATTCGATCTGCTTCTTTACCATATCTTTGAGTTCGGCATCGTCGTAATTTTGGTAAGGATAAAACGGCGCGACATACGTTGGAACAAATGGTGCAGCAGCAGATGTAACGACAGCTGTGTCATCGTCCAGCGGTGGTTCGACTGGCTCGTAGTCATAGTAATAAGCGATGTCCGGGGGATAATCATTCGGGTGGCCGTCGAGAGGATCGAAAAAGGACGAGCGTGCACCACGCGGACGGAAACTGCTGCGCGAACTTCCTCCTCGCCCTCCTCTTCCTCTGCCACGACCGCCGCGGCCGCCGCGATAGAACCTGTCTCGATCTCGTTCGCGGTCGCGGTCGCGGTCCTTGTCTCGTTCTCTTTCTCTGCCGAAGCGATCATCGTTATGATGAGGCCCATAAGAAGCATTTTTCTTGGTCGATGAGTAATCTTCCGATTTGCCAGAATGTGCTTTGTCACGATGCGATTTGGAACCTTTGCGACTCCTCTCGTGCCTGTCATCCGATTTGCGTTCGTGCTTCGTCGACGGACCAGGCTCGATTTCTAAGGGCACCCACCTGTGCTTGGGACCTGCATCGATGAGTAGCGGAAAACGTGATTACACAGGATCGTAGATTTCAATATGGTCGCGACTGTATGGCAGTCGTCAGGCATACCCTTCTTCTTAGCGGAGCTCGTAGTAGCGGAAGAGGTGGGTGAGTCCGTTCCGGGTCCCGACGAGTTGCCAGTGTCGCGATCGCGGCTCTCCTTGATGGAGCCTTCTTTCGATGTTGGTGCGCAACCCTGGAGGAGAGAATGTGCAGAATGTGCACCGTGAGCACCGATACGGTACGAAGCCGGTCGCTCACTCACCTGGTCACTGCCGGTCGGCCGGTCGTCAGGCACGGCCCCGAGCGCAGGCCAGTCATTGATGTTGGCAATGTTTGCATCACCATCAGACCTGTGCCTTCCTTCTGGTCGTTTCTCTGACCACGCGTCTCGCTTGTCCTCGGCCATCGCGATCACCCGAATAGAGGGCGCGCAGGTCTGCAAGCCGGCACACAACATTCTCAGACAATCATCGCCATCAGAGTAGGGGCACTGACGGGGTCCCACGGCGGTGGCGGCCAGAATACCTCGTCGGCTCAGCCGGCTTAACCCACTAAACGCACCCGCCAAATCAGGTGCCAAAGAAATTTAACAGCGGTTTTCGCCGTTTTCAAATAATTTTATCGTAATCGACACGAGTGTTTAATTTAACGAATTAAAAAAATAAAGAAAGTGAGCACATCAATTATTGCAGTCATCTACATAGTTAACTATCAGTTGATCAGTGGTTGAATTATCGAGCACTTGCTAGCATAAGCATAATTTTCGCAACGTTCTGTTCAATGTAAATTAGTTCGGTTAGCTGTAATTATGTGTTTAGCACTATTGAAAAGACGTTAAACACATGCAGTTGGAGTACTGATGATATGTATCGAGAAAATGAGCCAAGCGAGTCCAATACGTGTGTTAAGCAGCGTCCAAGTACACAAGGTAGTAGTGAGTCTTCCTTCTACCTCTTATCAAACAGATGGCCGAAATGTATCCACACAAAACTGTCTCTGTCGGCAAAAAGCCGAATCTGATAGTAGTTTGAGCTGTTCAACGCGTCCGAGGCCATCATTTGTTGGACGCGCCGAGGCTGGCTTAAAGCTGCGTCGGCTGAAGATCGGCGGCGGCGCCCATCCTACTCTAGAGGTGTTTGCCGCGAGACTCAATTCGGCGGCTGACTGGCAGCGGCTGGCGTCCATTTCAATCTTACACAACGACGGCGGTACTTGCGTTACATTAAAGCTCCAAATTAGCATATTGATACCGATATAGAACTGTTTCAGATCAGCAAGTACCGTTTTCGAACTAATACTATAAACGTCATGCAAAGTCAGTTCGAGAGATCAATTTTCGGTGGATCAATTCGGAAAACATTCCAACAAAACAATCACTATTTGTGCAACTTCATGGATCACGTGACTCAAACAAGATTTGCGCCGACGAAAATGCGTGCCAGCTGATGGCTGTGAGAGAGTCCAAATGGCGGCGGCGCAGCTGTACATCGCTCACATTGACACACATCAACGTTGCCGCCTCGTGATCAGCGCCTGTTGAAATGTAGGCAAGTTTTTATTCACATCGATTACAATATTGGACTGATTTTGATACGGATTAGGAATGAATGGTTGGAACTACGAGCACAACTGGAACCTTAGATAAATTTACATGTGTCTACACACAGATGAATGTTTGTGTATATGCACCACCGTAATTTCAAGTGCGCGTTGCTGTGGCGACGTTGCTTTCCGTCAGTGTGAGCTTTGCGCTCCCACCCGTTTTCTACAGATAGATAGAGAGAGCGAGCGAGCAAGCGAGCGAGCGAGCGAACGAGAGAGAGAGACAGTACTGGTGAGCCTTTGGCATTCGGGGCTCGCCGAGCGGTGAAGCCCAACATCTCGACGCCCGAAATCAGACTTCACCTCTCGACACAACCCTGGCCATGCCGATCTACAACCTGACGGTGGCCTTCCTGATCACATTCGCGTGGAGAACAATCAACGGCGTCCTCGCAGCCGACAATGTCGGTAAGTATCGATGACACCAGCATATAGATGATCGCCGTCTGTTTGTGCTGTGTGGGTGAATGGTGTGAAGGGTTTGAACTTGAGGCAAAAGCGGCGATATGCGGGGTAATCTGTCGGTCCTTAGTTGTCGCCGAGTAGCGTATGGAGATTACTCGTTCGAGACCGTAACAACGTTCTTCTAGAGCTACCATCTTACCATCTTCTCACCGAATGCAGACATGTTCACCTTGACCCCACGACACATGTTTTAGACCTTTGCCGAGACCATAGATCACGCTGAGCGAGCGGTTTTTCTTCAAGAATCACATTTGCTGAGATAGTAATCAGGCACCCATATATCAATCACTGTCGAATTGTGAGCAATACATGTAAATAGATGACTGCCGTCGAATGCTTGTGTTTTTACTCAATATTCTTCGTGATCGTGAGGCAAACTTGCCGCGCAACAATAACTATTCTTGTCTTCTCTCTCTCGTATTTCCTATTATCTCTCACCCCAGTGTCGAATTTCTTATTTTTCGTTCTCACGTATCCATGGATAAGCCTCTGTAACTATCTCACTAACTGATTCTTCAATCTTCGCAGGATGTCTGTTCGGCGATGGTTTGTGCGATGCCAACGAAATTTGCTATGACGGTAAGTGTGGACACAATTACTATAAGTGGCAATAGGTGTGACAATAACTTCAACGTTTTATTTTTAAACTTTGTTAGACAATCGAGTGCATAGTTAATTGGCATCTCATTGAACATTACGCATGTTTTGCCAATCATTCTGGGTGCTCCCTTCATACACGGCACTTTATGCGCCCCACTTCTTATCTTTAACTATACCAGATTCAATAGTCACAATCAGCATTCGGCAAATATTTGGAGTAATTTGCATATCACAATGTACTGGTAGTCACACTCGGTTTTGACTATGATGAAATGACAGATAGAGTAGTATTTGGTTTAGTTTGGCAGCAGTGGCACAACGTTATGATAGGATGGATCAGACGATCACAGTATCGAGGACTTCCATCCAATCTTAACGTTGCACCGCTTCGTTGGCCCCGACAACACGAATTCAACTTGTCATATTGCTCATTTCATCATAGTCAAAGCGAGTTCAGAACGATTGTGATTACCAGAACACTGCGATATGAAAGTACTCCAGATTTTGTCCAATGCTGGTCACGATTGACTTTACTGCTGTCGGGCGTTCGACGTCTTCCTACTTTTGCTTGTCGCCGCCACTGCTGAAGTAACGACGATTTATGGGGAATTATGGAGAATTATGTTGAATATGGAGAAAGAAGCTGAAATGATACCTGTAGCCTAATTCGAACCTGGATGGGTGGCAACATGCACTTTATGACAGTGTAAACAGTTTGAACCACTCTCGAATAGATGGTATCTTAGTAATCCACTTAGCCATTTATACGATACGCCTCGAAGACGCATCGTGCTTGATGCCATCATCACAATGGATTGTGCCGAAATAGATTCATCTAAATGGTGTACTTGTGTTGAACAGATAATGCATTCGGAAGATGTGGCAGCTTGAGAGATGGCGAAGAAGCGGCCACTTTGACATCGACGTTGGCCGCTTACTGGCAGAAGCTCGATGCCGGCACTCTAAGGCTGTTGGAGAAAGAAATGCGGCGTCTCTTCTCTGCCGGGTACCGCTGGGACCACGAATACACGCAATGCGTTATCAAGCAGATCCTATACGCCCACAAATTGCATTTAGACTACGACCCAGTTCTATGCTCGCGACTTCTCCAGGTAAGGAGTAAATAATGTTTGTAGTACGGTAGACACGAATGAAAATTTGAATGATGACAAACAGTTGCGAAATGAATCAGCTGAGCTAGACAGTGTCAGTGTCTATTGGTCGTTAAGAAATAGCCCTCCTCACCCCCTCCTCACCCTCTCCTCACTCTCTTCACCACTATCCGCACAGTTCGATTTCTTCGCACCTTTGCAGCCGGCATGTGATATTTGATCCTCGTTCTCAGCCATTTCTGTTCGTGTTCACTCCTGATGACAGACCACGACAACCACATTGAACTCATATTGCATGCAGCAATCACTAAGGCGCCAATTTTAATAAATGGTTACTCTTCCTTTCTTCCTCTCCTCACAGTTGACCATTCCTCGCATAGTAAGAGAAAATTTACTTTTCTATTTCAAAAATATTGCTCACCAGAGACCTAACTGCTTTATTATGTTTCTAATCAGCCCCCGGAAGTAGCGCTCGATTTATTCGCTAATCGTAGTCCATCCGAGTATGCCGCTGTGGATTTCAAGCCCCAAGATGACCGATTTCAGTTTGCTTATGAGCTGTTTACTCCGCGATCAATAAGTGATGGTGGACGCCATAAATGGGCCAGGAATGATCTGTATAAGCGGAGTAGTTCTTCCTTATATGATGACTACGATGAAGAACAAGAAAATGAGCTGTCAGCATACTACAGGAAGTTGGCACATGAATTAAAGCAACTTCTAGAAGGAGCTGGTGAATCAGATAGTGGTAGTTACCCGCCACCAAATGTAAGCCATACATGCGCACGCAAAAAATATGTTACAGTTGTGTGGCCTCTTTTTTTAGCTGCCAGTCTACCAAACAGATTCAGATCTAAATCATCGTCCGGCATACAGCGAAGGAGGCACTCAATGGTTTCCTGCTGTCGAGGACGGCGACGATGTTGTGAGAGCGAAGCCATCGAAAGATAGTACACCAACATCAAATGACCAGCGTTCACAACCTGAACTTTTGGATAAAATTAGCCAAGGTAAAGCAATCAGAGAAATAAATATTAAAATAACTGCGATTTGTATTTGCGGCGACAAATGAA
The DNA here is from genome assembly GCA_022876805.1 of Osperalycus tenerphagus. Taxonomy (NCBI): domain Eukaryota; kingdom Metazoa; phylum Arthropoda; class Arachnida; order Sarcoptiformes; family Nematalycidae; genus Osperalycus; species Osperalycus tenerphagus. Next base: position 12,256 of record JAGGCA010003805.1, on the reverse strand, counting down.
ATATTTGTCGACCAGAATGGTTGGATTACCTACAACCAGATGCCACAGTGGACAAGAGTCGAAGCGGCGAAGAATATGAACATCGTTCTGGTCTGTTGGACAATGCATATGATGATGACTACTGGAGTTTTTCGCGTCGGCATCGTCTTGACACAAAAAAACCAGGACCCACGTATGACATTGACGAACCGGATGATGACGTACAAGATCTGCTTACCCGGAGCGTGAGTATCGCTTAAAGATTTGTTGTAATTGATGTGTCTCGCAACAAATGGCAGCAGTGATTCAGCAGTGATTCAGCAGTGATTCCAGTGGCGCATCGCACACCTGTTACGTGTTACCGGTCGTGATCGATATGGCGCAACAGCAGAACGACGAGAGAGTGCATCTCGTGCCAAACGAACGACTTCATCGATCTCTCTTATAGATCTCAAAGTGTGTGAGCCAACTGATTGACAAACAGCTACTCTGCTGAGTATTCGCGGCTAAACTACATACAGAAATGATTCTGCTATCAATATCATCAATTTCGAGATGCAAGGTGGCGGCGATTTGCATGTCATCATTTACGTATCTCATTTGATATTAATGAGATTAGAGTAACTATTGGTAGAAATCATAGGATTGCTCCAGATGCAAATCTTAACGAATTTCCAAGAAATGAGCAGGGTGGGCTAATTAATCGCCTTATGTACATATTATTACTAGGCAACAAGCATTATCTGGCCACTAATACGTGAACATGTCCATTTTGGAATAGCCACTCGTGTTCCCGATAATCCCTACATCATTATTGCGCCAATCTGTATCCTAAATGCTTGTATTTGCGTCAGGAATGAATACGTTAATAAGGAGCAGACTGGCCAGTCAGAGATACTATTAGCCAATTAATGCAGTTGATCCCGAAATGTATTGTTCAACAACTCCTACAGAAACTGCGTTCAACATTTCCAATCGCTCAAGGTTGACAGCAACATGGCAGAGCGCTTTGAAAATTGTCATTCACTGATTGCTATTGTATTGCGAAATGAATGATAACAAAATATACTAAAAATGGCGATTCAACATTACAGGAATTGGACGACTTGAGCAAGGTATTCGCGGACGAACCGCTCGACGTACTCGATCCCGGTCGGCAAGCCAGTCAACTCCGGGGACAAGCTGGTAATGTTGCACACTGTTTGCTTCGTAACATTAATTTGATCTGTAAAAATGAGTAAGCTGTAGTTCGAATGAACTCGGCGAAAGGCTACGAAACGAAATTGGGTATGGCAGAAGAGCGAAAGTGCAATCATATTGCTCGAATGGAAATATAATCAAATATAATTGCTGCTTTCTAAGCTCATTATTTTACCTACTGCGAGATTATTTGTCAGGCTCAAGTAATCATTGCGCGCGATAGGAACGCGCAACAAATACCTGCAATTCTTTTTAAATTGCCTCATGTACAATGAAACCTACGTGCCTGCAGCCATATTTGATCAAATCAAACATTTCGTCAGCTCTGCGACTGACGACGTAAGTACATTTTGAAAAAAAGAGAATGTCACGAAATATAACAAATTCGTGAAAAATTATCTCGAAAATTCATCACTAAGAAAACGGATATATTTTGTCGCGTGCCATTTTTATATGTCGGCCGATGGAAGAGCAATTGAATTGTGAACGAGATGTTGAAAACATAACTCGTTGATTGTCGCGTGTTGAATACTTGTTGATTCGTTTGAATATGCTTCGATCCTGCGCATTCTAGTAACTGTCTCATCTCTCTCGCTGATGAGCCCGTCTTGTTTTATTTGACGAGATATTTATTTGTTTCATCTCTTTCGAATTACGAGATAGGTATCGAAGTCGTAGTTGCGCTGTTTGCACGCCGTTTACTACTAACACTGAGCAGATAAGTGTGAGGAATTTTTGCAGTGGCAAATCGGAGGCCAATTTGGAAGAGGAAAATAAAGACTGGGCATTCCAGAAGCGATGTGATACCGTTTCCGTTTCACGAGAGTTCGTGTCTAATGTGTTGGGTGTTGGATGTTGGATGTTCAATTTGGTTAGTGACGGGAATCTCAAACAATTTTCACCGTCGACAGGCATGTGTGTGTGACACATGCTTGCTACGAACATTATCAGATACACTTCTGGAATTTAATATCGTCGTTTCGCGCCACCAGAGGAACATGTATCGTGTATCGTGAATTGCATGAAATATGCAATTTTAACTCTATTTCGCGAATAATCCCCATGGCGAAAATTGTATTGTTGATGGAGCGAAGAACAATGCATAATACGCATTTTCTGCATCATTATACGCCATAATCGATTTCTCTGTGAGCATGTGGTCTGTACTCATAAGCCTGAACTTCTGGCACAGTAAACCTTAGGTCCTTACGTAAAGACATAATAGTTGAACACACTTGAAATGTTCCTGAAATAATGCATTCAACAGATAAATAGATGGATAACATTTCTTCTGGGTGATGTTGACCGTTACTCTTGCAGAGAAAATCGCAGACGGTGATCCATCACTGACGATGTTGAACATGAGCGAGCAAGAAGATTCAACAGGTACGGACAAACGCCAGTACTCACCAGTATACCAGCCGGTCAATGAAGGACCAGTTGAGGTGATCAACAAGGACACAGAATCGGGACTGACGGACGTGAAGACGCCGGAGAATGGAGAAGAGACAAATTATGAAGCCATTGATGCGAGTCACGCATTCATCGTCGTGGACAAAGAGTGAGTGATGTCGAAGGAGAAGTAACGAATTGTTGCAACGAATTGCTGTAATGAATTGCTGTTTGCCT
>JAGGCA010003796.1:704-18680 GCA_022876805.1 Osperalycus tenerphagus | reverse complement strand
TCGCACCCTCGCACCCTCGCACCCTATATTTGATGGTGTCGTGCTTCCCTTCGGATTGCACACCGTGTGAGAAGACAATCCATGACTCGCGACGGTATGAATGAATGACATTCTTGCGCAGACATGTGAACAGGGCGCACCTCTACAATCTCGAACATTGTCGACATTGGCATTGTTTGAAAGCAACACCATGAGGCAAGAAGCCTTATGTAATTATCGGAATCAGGAGCTATTAGGCCGAGTACACAGAGTACCTATTACGGATTGATCAGATCAGTAAAGTGGGATCATCGATCAGGGCCGTTTTGTTCTCTTCATTTGCATTGACGCCAATCAAGTGATTCGAGCGTGCTGCAAGTTGCTCAGAATTAACAGCATGTAGATGTAAACACACGCAGGCAATGTTACATGATCGGTTTATCACCAAATCGAATTACAGTTAGACCAACTTGTTTATCCACACACTCTGTTCCCTATTTAAAAAGTTGAACACTGAGTGCAAAAATAAATGATAAGTTGCGCATGTACAAGAATGGCGTCATTTGCGTCATTTGCGTCATTTCTAGGCGTCAAGTCGTGACTCTATCGATGGACTTGTGACTTGTCGCTGGATAGAGATGATCATGTCGAGGTACAAACTTATCGTTGTGGCCGTGACGCGAGTTTCACTTCAGATATCTGCAAATGAGGCAAAAAAAGAGCAGAGCGTAACATCAACAGTCTGTCGGTAAATGCTATAAGTATGGTTAATCATAATTAACGGAGCAATCACTACGTCACTTGGCATGTTTATGTTAATGTTTTCGTACTTCGCAGCCCAGTCTGTCTTTCCAGTTACGGTGGTGATCGGGATCGCGTTCTGACTGTGGTTCAGATGCATCGAAATGAGCGACGGTCTCCTCGCACCGTTTGCATAACCATTTGAGGCACCCGCTGCAAGAAGAGGTAGAGAACAACATATCGGTCAGGTTCTGGCCTCGAGATCATCCACCGCCCGATACCCGATACTAGTTACCTGCATTTTTAATGGAAGCATTTTTTGTATTCTGACCCGCGATGTACCTGCAAATTCCATGATGCATTTTTATCTTATCAAATATGTGTCGTCAATCTATTAAGTTTCAGCTTCAGTACCTCGAACGAGCCAGGTACTGGTCCTTGATCGACAGGCCCGACTTCTGCGAGCTGTGTGTCGACCCGCCCAGCTTCTGCACGTCGTTGATGTAGTTCATGTCCAGGTTAGGCGAGTCTTTCTTACTGTTGTACGTTGTTGCATTTGAGCTTCGTTGGTTGGCATCACCTACATGTTGTATGCTCAAGATCGAGTATTCACTGCAGAAATTGCGCAATTATAATACACGTCTTTGATCAGCACACGGCGTCGGATTTGATAAGAGATGCCAAATTGATTAAAAAACATACCAGTAGTCACTGTTCTTCAACTGGTTTTGGTTCTGGTTCTGGTGCGGATACTGAACCTGGTAGTTATTTGCTTTGCCGATGCTTTGCGTGCCCATTTTCTGGCTCACTCTGAAGTAGTTGTACTGAAGCGACTGGGACGCTGTCGGCCTCCTGGATGGGTTCCAGAGGAGCATGTCGGACAGCATTTCGATTCCGTCCTTGCTGGTGTTGGTCACGATCGTCTCCAGAGGTATAGCAGTAAATTGTGGGAACCGAAAGTTCATGGCGCTCGCCAGTTGATATCCTTCAGGCCAGTCCTTCTGCAAAAATAGAAATGAAACTGATTGCAACGAGACGAAAACAAACGGAGAAAATTGATTATCATATTGCACGCACGATAAGTTAACTGCGATATCGATGAGCAGTGTCAACAAACCTTGTCAGGCGTTCCTAGTACGGAACAGATGCGGAAAATCTGATCGATTTCGCTTCGACCCGGAAACAGAGGCTGAAGAGTGTACAGTTCGGCCATGATGCAGCCAACCGCCCAGATGTCAATTGGCGAGCTGTAGTTGGTCGAACGGAGAAGCACTTCCGGCGCGCGATACCACCGAGTGGACACGTAGTCGGTGTAGGGCGGCCGCGAGCGGATCTCCCGCGCCAGACCAAAGTCGGCGATTTTGATTAGATCTGGTCCCATACATAGAAGGTTTTCGGGTTTGATGTCGCGGTGAAAAAATCCGTGTTTATGCATGAATGCGAGTCCTTGCAGAATCTGGTAGAGTATGTTGCGGATGATGGGCTCGGCGAACGGTTTCTCCCTGTGTCAATGAGAGATCGGGACCGCGAATATCAGTTATTCAGGTGCACATCGACCGTGACGAGTGGCGACGAGTTATCGACTCGACCACCACCTCCATTTACCTGTCTTTAATGAGTTGATAGAGGTTCTCCTTCATGTATTCAAACACAAAGTACAAGGTGTTGTCTTCACGAATTACTTCTTTCAGCTTGACAAGATTCGCGTGACTCAGTTTCTGAAGAGACTGAACGAAAGCGAAAGTTGCGTGAAAGGAAATAGAGTGACTGTAAATCATGCCATCATTCAAAGTGGAGGCTGCGGTCCTGGTCGCAGCGTCAACTGAATGATCCCACATCCTAAATCTATTTACCATCGCGGCAAAAAGTCTTATCCGAATCCTGATTACTCTTAGAGTGATCCGCATCACTTATTGGCTAAATCGAGTATCGAGTCATGAGTGTGTTCACCTGCATAAGTGACGCATTACTTACACTGCGTAGACTCATCTCGTAACCGTGATCGGACAAGACTTTTTGCCGCGATAGTACGTGGAACTGCAAGTAAGGTAAGATCATGCATGATGTAATGAGAAATTGACAGAAAGAGAAACAGAAAACTCACTTTTAAAACACCATTCATTTAATCAGCCCAAGGTTGCAGATGTACAACGATTAAACAGAATTAGCCTGAATATGTTCACCGAAGATTCTTCTGTGTCTTCCAACTTGGAAGTTCCAAGCTTCCTGCCGGATTCAATTTGTGGTACGAGGAAAGTACTTTTGTTTTCAGCTGACGACGAGAACAATGTACAATGGTTGTTTTTTTCACCTTGGTTCATAAGAACAAGTGATGCGTATAAAGTCAGGCTGGTAGCAGGCACAGCGTCGAAATATGTCATTTTCATCCACTGAGTTCCAATCGCGTGAGGGAGGGGAGTCAAAGTTTTCTCTCAGCTCTTATTAATTTGCTAATTTCAGTAATTATTCGACACGGCTTTCGCTAAACTACTGACATCATTACACGCCAGTGAATGGCCAGCAGGCACACAGCACGCGAATCGCGTCAAGTTAACTATATTTTCAATCACGACATTTGTCGCTGCCTCGTCTTAGCAAAAAAACAAGTTTTTATAAGTTGTGTACCAAAAATAAAACGAAACTTTACATTTATCGCGACTGTTTTGTCGGTTTGGTCTGCGAATACACAGTTTGTATACTATCTCGAAACTGATCCAGAAGAAATTTTCTCAGAGAAACCGCCATCGCGGTCAGTACGCCACCGAAGTGAATTGTAGAAATGACATTGCCGCCACGATTTCCTTGGCCTCTGCACATCGCGGATGCATTAATTTGTCATCACCATTGACGATTAACCATCACCTTACTCATTTGCATCAACCATCAAAACATCATTCAAACAAAATCACCGTCACGCCGCTTTTTACGCAACCGGAGAACCAACGAATCGCTTTGCGAGTTAGCCGGGAACCCGCTGCGTCTTCGTCACACCGCCCCGGGGTACTCGCTCACCGTCACCGAATCACCGACCATTCGTCGCTGTTCCTAATTGCCAATCGTGTTCTCCCCGATCCAATAGTCATATCCCACTACTTTCAAGTTATAGTTGTAGTTGGCACGCGCACCTGAACCTGCTAATTGTTGGCATTTCCTACGTGTTGTGCTGTTCTTTCTATCAATGTCTTCTTTGATGTTCTGTTGATTACTTACATGTTGTGCAATCAATCGCGATAGCAATTAGCAATTGGCATACCTACGTAAGGCATAAGGATAATTTGTGTTTTACCGTGTTTGTGTATCGTTGCTTTCGTTCTTCTATTTTCGACAATCTCAGTGCGTCTTGAACGGGTGGCACTGAAACATCGGTGGTGTGATCACTGAGAGACTCAGAGCGCCATGAAGAAGGTGGCTGGTGAGTGATATTTTTGAGTTAGTTGTGGTTATGGGATGCATATCTATGTGGTGGCCTAATTCAGATGACGATCACCTGTGCTGTGCCCGAAACTTCAAATGATGTCGATAACACTCGCAAGTGACAGTTGTTGTTCTTCTCTTTAAGGAAAATCTTTTCGATCAAATGATCGATACATAGCTGATTGTATTCTGCAATCATCAGCATTACGAAGTGAAATCGAGTAAAGCTGTCAGGTTGAAAAGATTCGCGAATTTCGGTGCTTTGAACTCGCTCAGAGTCCATTCAATGAACTTACTATTAGCACCGAACTGCTTTCAACTTTTCATGTTAGACAGTTTCTAGTTCTGCAGCGCGACAACTTGCAGACAGCAGCTTGAAGTGAACAGTTGGGATTTCCTTAAAATAGAGAAAAACGAGAGTATCGCTGACAGATTCATGTTCCGAATTAATAGAGCTGAAAATGGAGACAGCGCAGAATTGACAGAGCGAGAACTGACTTCACGGAAAGACGAAATTACACGAATTAACGTCTATTGTGTGTTTGCTCTTTTTCAGTACTTTTACTTTTAATCGTCGTCTTGGGGGCACTTTTCAGCTCGGTTGACTCCCAACGACGGAGTCGACAGCGTGGGAGCGGCCGAACCCGAGGTCGCGGTCGCGGTCGCGCGGACCAGTGCCATGGAAAGGAGATCGACAAATGCATGGAAAAAATTCAGGCCCTGTCCAAGGGACCCAACCCGACCGCAATTATCAAGACAGAAGCAGGTGTCAATCGAATTTGCACGTGAGTGACACAGAAATGAGTAATTAGCCAAATTGCCTGCTCGCTTGAACCTCGTGTCCACATTTTTCTTTCTATCTACGTAGATCGTTCGACGACTTAACGAAATGTCTGCAAGGATACATGAAGAAGTGCGGCACACCGCTCCAACGAGAACTATTCGACTTTACGACCGAATACTTCATCAAGACTGTCGAACAGTTCTGTGAAGATGGATCGGCGTTGAAACAAAGTAAGTTTTGTCATGGGGATCTATTCTTCGATCGGAATTCGCCTGGCAAATCAGTTGACCACGTTTTCTTACTTATATCAACAAAGGATTCCTCCAACACTCTCCGTGCATCAATGACAAGGTTTTGGAGAGCAATGAGTACCGTAACCGCTGCTCAGATCGCTACCTGGCCGCCGTTGACTTCGTGCGAAACGCGACCACCGCCGATGAGCGATACGACACGTTATGCTGTGGTAAGACTGATCGTCAATGATGTGTTCTCAATGTTCTCAATGATTACCGAATGCGCTGCCGCGAAATTCTTATCTATTGCGCTACGGCTGATGACTTCCTACTTGGCGACATTATTTTTTAACGATTTTGTTTCCTTAATGAAAAGCTTTCACAACTTGGAATGGCTGCTCAGACCAAATGATCAAACGTGAATGTGGCGATGAAGCGAAAGACGCATTCGAGCTGTTCATATCCAAAGCGTTTGGTGGTCTCAACACGATGGTCTGTCCTTCGAATCTGTTCCGCCCGAGTTCTGATCAATGCCGGTGAGCATTTCACTTCCCCTAGTTGATGAGAAGCGCATAGCTATCTGAAACTGTATTCCCATAGCATTAGTTCTAGTCGCGCGCCGTCTGCTCATTATTGCATCACGTTATCGATTTGCTTCTTTCCCCAATTATGATGTCGATGTCTTTTTCAGGAACGCACTTCCACCAAACAGTTACAAGTCGAAGGGAAAGCAGAGCGAAAACCCGGTCAGGTAGGTCGATAAGCTCTAATCTCGTGTGTGGCGATTTCGTGTCGTCGTCGCTTGAACAATGTCACTTTTCAGTCATCGTTATTTCATTTTCATTTCAGCAAGTACATTGCCGTCTACTTCGGATTTCTCTTCTCGGGCTCGGAAAACAACAACTAAGCTGAACGCAATCACGATCACAACGAATTGCGACAAGAATGAGGTCTCGAACAAAATATAACTAACTAGTTATAAAATAATTTGACACTACTTTCAATTAGCTATGATGGTACTTTATTAGATAGAACGTACCAAAGTGATTCACCGTCGACCGCGCTGCTGCTGCTCTGATTTCGATTAGATTTATGATTCGAATCGTATTTGCGCTGCTCAATTATCAATTATACTGGATTATCAATTTCAATATCATTATCGATATGAATATGAATATGTACACTTAGAACAGTTGTCGTTGTGTAATCAGTCCTGCGTCCATGATGAAGTTTGTCTATCGAGTGGCTCGTTTTGAATAAAAGCAGAAAACCCAGAGGAAAATCTCGTTCATTCACATGTTTTCTGCGGAGTTGGTTGAGACCAACAAGTGATCCCAATCAATTTGGTGCTGGAACACTTCGCGCTCGAGCCACGTCTCGTAGTTATATTTGAATTCATTTGTCAGTTCAATGTCGCGACTCAGAACGCTGAATACATTGTTGTCGACCGGCTGAAAGATGTCCGCCTCCGCAGTACCAGCACTTACGTTACCAGTCGATGTCGTTAGAGATTGTTGAAGTTGTCCAATTGCAGGAGCAGCTGGCTTCTCGTAGCGCCGGTAATGGAATCGGTTAATGCTGGCTTGCAGCGCAAATTCCTCAGCTTGGAAGTCCCACGGCCTGGCGTCAAGGTCGTTACCATACGCCCAGTCGTCGGTGAGTCGGTGACGCACTTTCTGGTAAATGGCGCTCATCGTCTTCATATTCGATTTTCGCCACTGTCTTCCCAGATACTTGGCCTGCATCTTCAATAGTTTGAGAACGTAGAGTTGCAGCATGGCATGGCGCACTTTAAGTGCGCGCTTCAGAATCGGTGCCGACTTGAACACGACCAGCATCATTACTCGAGAATGCTTCCACTTAGTGAGTTTGTTCAAGATACGCAACAAATTGACACAGCTGAACATGTTGCGCCAGCAGTAAGGTTGAAAAGAGCACATCTCCAGAGTTTCGGCCGTCAGTTCCGGTTGCTCGCCGATGACGCACGCGGGAAAGTCAATGACAGAGATCGTGTTCTTCGCTGTCACGTAGCCAGATACGTTTTGATTGAAGAACTTCAGAATGAGAGGGATGCAGTTGGCGAACATCAGTTGCTGGCTGATGTATTCGAATTGGTAAACGTGATTAATTTTGTAATGCTTCAGAAGAAGCAATAAGATCGCTGACACTGCCTTGATGATGATCTCCTTGTGTCGATTGACGTCAATTCCGAGCTTCATCGACTGGAGTATGGTCATGGGCATCTCTTCTGGCAACATATCAGACATGATATTGATGGACTCAGTCTTCGCTTTCGATGTTGGAGCTGCCGCCAGCAGAATCTTGAGCAAAGCGATGATGTATTGCGGTAAACTTGGCAGCATTGCCTGGTACAAGAGTTCGGCAGGCGACTGGAGTGGAAGATCATCGAGTTCTTTCATCGTCAGTGGATACTTTTGGACCTCGTCTTCGCGCTTGATCTGCAATTCCGACAGCGATGCATACACATGATCCTGAAGAATTTTGATGCCTTCCAGAATGGGATCGGGAAGACCAGCCGTCGTTGTTCGATCGTTGGGCAGCACGTATCCGATGAACTTCATTCTCGTTTGATCCAGGAAGGCATCGATATCTTTCTGTCTCACTTTCGGTACCCATGGTAAACCCTTCGTCAAGCCGTGCACATTATGACCAGTATCTTCTTCCGATGACGTCGCTGCATCAGGTTTGGGTGTCATTGGGCGCGGCGATGCCGGTCGAGGGCCAATATCCATCTTCTCTTCGGGTGTCGAATTATTGCGGAGATCGGCGTCAGCATCATTCATGCCGTTCGCTTCACTGCCATTTCTACCATTAATATTTCGCTGTTCATCCAATGATATTCCCTCGTCATCACCATCGCCGTTCGGACCCTCGATATCTTGATAAGAGTTCACCGAGTCATCGCCGATTATCGCCGTTTGCTTGATGACCATTTGACGCTTGAAAGGACGATTCATCTTTCGCTGTTGCTGCGCCTCCAATAAATCGGTAGCTGACGCTGGTGGTGAGGCGGCTCTCATCGTACGTGTCACTTCGATGGTATCATCGGGAACCGACGCGAGACCAACTCGACTTCTGTACGCATTTTTTAACTCTCTCAACTTGTCGCTACCGCCAAGAGACAGAAACAGAACCTTCCAGAGAAAAAGCAGAACCTTCTTAATCGGGAAATGTGGCGCTGAACCGTTGCAGAATTTTGTCGTCATCTGGAAGAGCGTGACCGCCAACAGCTCCTGATTGTCACTCGTACCATTCACACTCCGAGACGAAGAGATTTCTTCCCTGAACCGCTCTCGAAGAGTCTTCTCTCGTTCGGTCTCGTTCTCCAGACTACTGTTCATCACCTCGACGAACGTGTACAGCACCGACAGGATCAGTCGTAGGTCTGTCGAATCGCTCAGTCCGGCGGTCGGTTTTCGAAGAGCCGCATTGATAGTGAGCGTGTTGTCGATCTCGATGTGCAGCAGTTGAATGAACGTCGAGAAGACTCCCGATTCATACAGCTGAAAGACGTTCTCTCGCGCGTATTTGGTCTGCTCGTCGAGCGTCAGACACTCGCCGAAGTTGCCCTGCACCAGGTATGCGATGGCTCGTGTCGCCTTGACGCGGGCCGGCTTTGATGTCATGTCGACAGCTGTCATCAGTCTGGACAGAGCTCGCCACTTCTGCGTGTCGGACATGTGCGTCCACTTGAGTGGAAATCCAAAGTCCTCCATCATCTCCTCGAATGCGTTCCGGTTGGCGAAGAACTCGAACTCTTCGGTGTATGAGTAGAGCTCGGCGATCTCGTTGCTTTGTGAATCGCAGTCCGAGTACTGGAAGTCCAAGTCAGTGACAAACTCGCCATGATTGTTGACCGAGAAGAACGACGACGGGCCCCCATTGATCGGGCAACTGCCAGGCGACTGGGACGGGCCACTTGCGCTAAACGATGATATTTCGTACATCTCTTCGCCGGGTTGACCTTCAGACTCTGGCAGAGACCAGAAGAAACGATTGACAGTCTGCTACGGAAGCCGAGAGAGTGGCTAATGGTTAATGGTTAATAGTTAATTTATTTCACTAAATTACTGGTTCCATTGGTAAGTACATCGATCGGTCTGTACGAGTATGTCGCAGTCATTCTCACTGATTGTCTATGTAGATTCGATTGGGAGCAAATCGGAGACATGGAAGAGGAAGAACAAGAGATTGAATGAAACAAGAGTGTGAGACGCGAGAAACTTTCTCATTCTTAATCATCTTAGCAAGAGGGCATAAAATTTTCATTTTACACCTTTGTAACTAGTCAAATATTTTTGGTATAGCGTCGGTTTAGACGCCAGTAACCGATCTCAAGAGGTTATATGTATGTTACGCGTAATTCCCGAAATCGCCAAATTCACGAATTTTACAGCAGTCTTCTGTAATATTCGCGAATTTTACAACTTCGGGAATTACGCGTAACATATATATAAGAAAAGGTATTATATAGTCAGTTGGTTGCCAGTGTTGATCTATGATGGTCCGATTGATGCAGGCCGCTCGTGACGATCACCGTTCTGCCCGTTCCCGGTCTGAGATGACGTGCGAAGTTTCGGAGTGTGATGAGCGAAACGAACCAAATGAGATGCGATGCCGCAATCTGAGTCAAACATCGATCAGCGTTGGACGTGGCCACCAACTGATTCATGTCGACGAGTGAAGTAGACCATCGCGGCCATTACACTGGATAACCGCGAGGGCGACGATGGGATTAGATATGTTCGGGCTTCTAACTAGGCGATGAGTAGTTGACTGGCAGACACAAAACAAATCAGAAACGGCAACTAGAAGAATAAGACGATTGAACGGTGGCGTCCAGCCGTTAAATATTGTCGAGCTTGGACTTGTTCTTATCAATTTCATTGGACAACCGACGATGCAGTGTGAAGTGTGAATCGGTATCGAGCAAGTTTATGTAAACTTGCTCGCTGAAATTCGATACATTCTGCATAGTTAGCACTGTGACTGCTTCGCAATGGCGGATTGTTTAGACGAAAATTCAGTTCAATAGCTATCTGTTGAGTTTACTTTATTCGGTTTCAGTTTCACAAATTTCTCAACTGGCACTCGCCTCGACTCCCTCGGCCGCTCGTTTCGCCGAAATTGACTTGTTATTTGTTTGCTTTCATGTTTTCATCTCGTCTCTGCCGTCGCGATTCTCTTGCCTCTCCTCGCTCTCTTTGTGTTTATTGATTTTGCGAGCCTAAACCTATTTTCGTGCGTTGTATCGAATTAAGCTTCAGCCGGGCAACTGTACACACCGACCACCTGCAGACACACAAATTAGTAATGATTAATTACTGTTTAGAATGGATAGTAACCGCAAGCGTGAATTCTCACTTGACACGATTGCGGCGGAGAAGCGCGAAATTCATGCCTCGATTTGCTGGTTGGTGCTCGGCGACGCGATTTTCGATAAGTGCGAGTCACTGACAGATGCACCGAAATTCGTGATACAACATTGTGTGTGTGTTGTGTGTGTGCGCCGTTCATTTATTACTCAAATGAAACAAATTCGAGCACTGCGCTTCTGGCAAAATTTCTTGCGCCATGCTCTTCATAATCATAATAATCAGCGCTGTACAGAGCTATTGCGGTAACAAGTGAACAACCGATTATTTGCAAGCCAATTGAATAGTAATTAAGGATCGAAGGGAGGAGACACAAGAACTGAGAAGACAGGATACAAGGATAGAAGGAAGGGGCGAGAAGGGAGGTCATGTACTCGGTGCCATATCAAGTGCAACGACTGTTTTAATGTAGGCTCGCTTCTATTGATTTGCTATGTAGATATATGAAGCTAGGACCTGATAAGAACAGGGATAACGAAATCGGTCATGTTCGACGTAGACATTGCTTCTTTTCCACATACGTCACAAAATCAGAACGAATTATAATGCAATTTCTTTCTATGATGTGCTCCGTATTAAAAATGGATACTTCACCTCCACGATGAGCAATCATCAAAGTCTGACGATCAGACTAATTGCAAACTGTCCAATTAGTTTGTTGGAGCACACCAAAGTCGCTTAATGCCACGATGTAATTCTTTTGAATTCAGTTAGTGCAGAACAGAGATGATGCAAGAGATGTGGTACGCGTAATGGAAAATCATAACGGATGACGGCGCATAGAGAAGAAGGTTATTAAAATGAGCGTCAGAATCAACTTGGTGGCCTCACAGACACTGAGACATTTTCAGATAATATATCCAAATAAAGAGCATCTTTGACGAAATTCTTCATACCCTTAGCTGACAAACAACTTCTAAAAAATTAGTTATAGTGACATATGAGAAATGAGTCTGAATTCTTTGGACTGCTCATTAGTTAAGACTTGATTTTGATGAATAATTTCTGCGAGAAACCGGCATGTTGCTCCGAATCGAATCCGAATGCAGCATTCAACATGCCAAAAACTAAACTAATCTAGATTTCATAGAATCACGTGAAAATGCATATCTGATATATACACCATAGAGGATTGTCGGCAGCTTGTCAGCTTCTTGCCGTTCAAACATTTAGCAAATTTCCAGGTCCTCTTCGTGACTCGATTGCGATCTATATTCAAATTAGCGATGCAATGCGATGCGATGTGCCACAAATATCACATCAGTCATGTTGAGAAGGGCTGCGACTGTGATTAAAAGGCTTGTCTAGTCTCTCTCGATCGGAACAGAACGAAATTTAATCGGTTTTTGTGTTGCCAAAAGCGGGCAAAAAAACGAATGAAGCACCATCCTACAGAACATAACTTTTTCTCCAAATTAAGATAAATCGATCATCATCGGAATCCACGATGTCATGATCTCGCTTTGGGGCATCCGTCAATCGATTTCGATCAACGGTCTCCGGTGAGCGATAAATAGAAACCTTGTCAGGTTAAAAGGCACATGCACTTCAATTCTGCTACGAATATTGATGCTGATTAACTGTTACATGCTGACGCGCACTGTAATTAACTGGAGTAATTGGGTGATAAATTGTATTCAAAGGTCAGCTATGCCATTAATGGCATTCTAAGTGAATCGGCACGACGAAGACCAAGTGTGACGTGCTGTCAGTCAGCAGCGAATTGAAAGAAATTGGGATCGTGATTCTGAAATCGTGACCATCTCACCATCACAATGCCTGCCGTGGTCATCAAAATCAGCATTAAAACATTTCGTGACGCCTGAATTTACTCCTTACTACTGTCCGGACGTAATTCAGACATCACTGAAGTTTCATAATTGATACTTTATAGGGATTAACGTGTCAGTCTATCATAGTAGACGATCAAAGACTCATTGTCAGGAGAGAGAGATCAGTGAGTGATGCTCGGCTCGGCGACGGCGAGATGACAGGTCATTGTTTGGATCGAAAATCGCATAAAAAGTTATATCTCAAATAAAACGGACAATACTGGATGTATATGTGCTCTGTTAATGAAGGTCAAAGTAGGAAAAAGCGACGGCCAAACAGCGAATTTAACCTGAATTCGACGCTGTGATAATGATAACGACGACGAAAAGTGGGAAACAGAAAAGAAGTGGAGGAAGATGAATGGGATTCATGTAACGCAATACACAGAGCATGGAGCACATGGATCATGAAGCACGGCACATGCATTCTGTTCCCATTTCATCTATTTGATAAGATTTATCTTAATCTTGTTCCTTACCCGAGTTTTATAAAATCAGCCATCCGCAAGCAGCTAAGTTACGCGCAATCTTGTTTTTCTTTTCATCTGGGTCCTGCTAAGAGCGTGGAATATCATGGGTGATGAGATGCTCATGGTGATGACGATCAAGATGCTTTCGCAAATCAATGACGAGTGACACTCTTTTCGTGTCTCGTCCTCCCATGCGCACCGTTCTCTGGTGAACCCTTTTCGATGCCGGGCCTCGAATATGTGCAATGAGAAAATAGAAGCAGTAAGTTTCCGAAACTTGTTTTTGTCTCTTTCTCTCTCTCCATTTCAATCTGGCAACCGCTAAAATCTCTTGCGAGTGCCACTCGGATGCATTCTGTTCATTTCTCAGCCACTCGATGCTTGGTCATTTCGCCTGTTAAGCTGATGATAGTTTTCACTCCACTCGAGCCGAGCATCAAACCGGTAATTCTAATTGAACCGAATTATCAGGTGATCGGCGAATAACGAAGCGATTCAATTCGGTCATTGGAGGAGGAGTGCGAGATTCAATTTGATTCGGTTTTCCAAATTTGACTCTGACTTTCGATAAGTTCAACGAAACGCGAATATATCGACTGAGTGCTAATAACGCGCCGCTATTGGTGATAAGTGTTATTGAATCGACGACAGTGTGATGAAATCGAAGATTGTTCGGAGACCCGGCAAAATGGCACTCCCGCTGAAAAGCATCGCCTCTGTTCTTGTGATTTTCGGTAAGTATTTACTGATATTCATTAGTTCAACCGGTAGCATGAAGTAGATTTAGTCGCCGTTACAGATTCGAATTATCAGCAACTGATATTAAGCAGTGTTTTTAGTTCTTGGTCTATGAAAACCTAATTCAAACGAACGCAGAGTAAAATGAAGGCTGCATGAAGCGTTCCGAGCACCTACCTATTTAGTACCGTTTCATTTCCAGTCAGATTCGTAGTCACGATCGCGATGTGTTAATGAGACTCTAATGAGCTGCAGGTTTGATTAATTAATTGAGCGTGTAAACCTGCATTTCTAATGATATCACACGTTTGTTTAATCATTTGCGTGACTTAAGATAATGCTTAATTGATGCTTAATGATTAATGCTGTTAACTGACGAACCTGATGACGATCAACAGTCACCGAAATCATCAAAGGTGACTTACTAGTGGGTCCATGGAGAACAAATAACTGAAACGACATTTTGGGAAAGAGAAGATTTTCATCACCCAATTTCGTGTCCTATCTCTGATCTGGAGAAACGTTCCAATAATAATAATACGTAGAATTAGCGAATATGAATTTCTGTTGCAAGACGTTATTGTCAGAAAAGCAAGTTTATTTCGCGAGCAACTTCTTTGTTTAGCATGATGCCTTGCTAAGTTTAAACAACTTATAAATAAGACGATTACATTGTGTGTGTGTGTATGA
Organism: Osperalycus tenerphagus; assembly: GCA_022876805.1. Classification (NCBI taxonomy): domain Eukaryota; kingdom Metazoa; phylum Arthropoda; class Arachnida; order Sarcoptiformes; family Nematalycidae; genus Osperalycus; species Osperalycus tenerphagus. The sequence continues at coordinate 4,403 of JAGGCA010003796.1, read as the reverse complement.
GGTCACGAGGTGAGGCTCTGGAAATGGAAAGTCATTGAATTGACGGTACGATTACGCAACCGATCGAAAGTTACGAAATTAATGCTATTCAAACCGATTTCTATTAATGGAATTAGCAGAAATTTGATAGCGAAAATCAGACCACTAATCTTGAAGCGTCAGAATCATTATCATTATCATTTTGGAATGGACCTAATTTGATTTTGTCTCGTTGCTCTTGTCATCCATCCATCAAAACGCGTTACAGAATCGTCTTGAAAATGGATTAAAGAAACCTGTTTTCCGGTAAAACTAGAGCCGAGAAAAGTAATAATGCGATGTCATTTGCGCAACGAGCGCGCCATCAAGAACGACCAGGTTCAAGCCCCCGAGTGAACATCAGTTGCCAAATTCTAGCTTGCCATTTCTAATCGCGATTTGTGTCACGTAAGAACAAGCCAGCAGCATTTTTTCAATCTCTCATACACCTAAGCACGTTATTCAGCCCAAGACTCAGTAGGTACGGGCTTGGACGTTAGTTAGTTACCGTAACTGTTACCGTTTCTGATTTTGTCGCGCTCGGTGATAAGATTTCATATAGATTTGATTGGATGGCTAGCGTGACATGACAGATTCTGATTAATCGGTGACGTAAATCAAGCAATCGATTCATCGATGACATATAAACTAAATGTGCACCTATCTGCTTCTCGGCTTGATAAACGATTCGAGTTTGATACTAGTACCTGGCGATCCTTGCTTGGCATGATTCATTGTCGCCTGTGCTGTAGGATTGCGGTTTGCACCTTGAGGGCTCCCGGCCACTGCCTCTCATACGGTACTCCGATTTTTGTCGCGTTTGTTGAAATCAGTTTAAAATTGTTGCTCCAATTTCTTTGCACATGATAGGGAGCGAGACCCACTGAATTGAATGTCAGATTTTATAGCTTTCCACTGATGCCGACGTGCGATGTGCGATGTCAGGCAGTGGGAAGAGTTTGAGTTCAGTATGAAAAGCGACACGAGCAGCTTTCCAGGTGAGGTCATTGCCGAGAGCCACTCGACGACATTGATCTCGTAGCGCCCTGTCTCATTTCATTATCAGTTGCTGGTAATTGCAAAAAACGCATCAACTACATACTTTTAATACATACTTTTTAATACATACATTTACATATTTCGTTTGTGTCCGTGCGTAAATTAGTTTCGATGATTTATTTAATGTGTGCTTTTTTTCTTTTAATAGCCGGCTTGTTTATATGCACTTCATCCGCACAAGATAATTATTATGAACAGGTAAAGCACATAATTCGATGAATGAATGTGCAATAAACCAGGTTGACCCAAAAGCTCGATTTCTCGGCTGAGCTCTATATAGGAAGTCAGTTTAAGCTTTCTAATTTTCAGAAAACAAATTTGGCATTTACACAAAGAGTGAACACTAATCATAGCGGTCATTTGTTGCTTTCAACTTTACGAGTTTAGTTACCAGCTATGGTACCGCCGGGAGCAAGTGCGGAGACTAGCAAGGAAATTGTATCGTCGTCGTGGCTGTGCCGACAACCACCATCGCTATTTCCGACCCTATTCGGTTTGCGCAAGAAGCCGTCGGGCTTGTGCAAGTTGTGGACGCGATTGCGAACGCGCAAGAAGAAGACCGAGACTGAATCGATCAAGGTGGGCCGACCGGAGTTGCCACCCATATCAGAGCTGTCGGATATGAGCCATCAGCAGACACCTGTGCCATCTGCGTCACCATCGCCGGCCACTCAATCGGACGCGATGGCATCTCTGTTGGCCCAAGCCGACAATATGTTTCACGACGTTGAGCACCCTCTGCAAGCGAGCGACGCGCACATCCATCAGTCGCACGCACCTCACTCTCACAACCACTTTGGACCCTTCAACCAAATGCAAGTCCCGTTCAACATTCCGAACGTGAATGCTTTCAACACGGACCCGAACATGCATCACCATCAGCATGTTCTGCCATCGAATGTGCACCAACACCAAGCATTCGCACATCAACAGCATCCCGAAATTGCGCAGATCATTTCTCATCAATTCAATCACCAGCCGCAGACAATTCCCAATCAATTTCCGGCCAGCTGGTTCGGCATTAACAGCAATGTCAATGCGAATACCAATGCAAATAGCGATAATAATAATAATAATAATAACAATGGCAATCAAGAAGAAACCGAAATTCGAACCCGCGACGGGTGGAAAGTTATACTTCCCGGCAAAGGAAACGCGGTTAAGTTGAGTGACCCAGCCAACATCAAGCAAGCAAGCAACGTAAATCAGCATCAGCATCAGATCACTGGTGGCAACAACCCGATTAATGGTAATCAACAAATTACGGCCACGGCCAGTCATTCCGTAAACGCCAACAATCAAATTAATTCCAACCAACAAGTTGCTAATTTTCAGGTGAATGCCAACCAACAGCTGATTGGACATCCGGCTGTTAATCAACAGCAGCTCAACATAAATCAGCAAAATATCCCCTTAAATTCTAATCAAAACGTTAATTTCAATCATCAAATTAATGCAAATAATCACCCAATCAATGTTAATCAGCAGATGAGTGCACATCAAGCACATAACGCCAATGTCCAATCGAATGCAGTTACCGTTAACCAACAGGCAATTCAGTCGATTAACCCGAATCAAGCGGTCAATGTCAACAGTCAGTTTAATCATGGTGCTAATCACCAAATGAACGCCAACCAACTCGTCAATAACCAGCATAATCTTAACTTCCCAGTTCATGTTAACCAAATGGCGAACCAGCAATTTGTCAATAATCAGCAGCAAAATTTGCAGAATCTTCCAGTTAACTTTAATCAGCAAGTCAGTGCCAATCAGCTACCTATGAACATGAACAACGTGAACAATCAGCATCCTTTCCCATTCAACATAAATCCTCAAGTGAACGCCAATCCGCAAATGCTCAGCAATCAACATGTTAATTTTCCGTTCAACGCTAATCACCAACTCAATCAAGCAGCAAATCCACCGATTCACATAAATAGCCAGCCACATGTCGGTGTTCATCCGCATCAAGCAATCAACATTAATCAACAACAGATCAGTGGGAATTTACCTGTTCACCCGAATCATCAACCTAATGTTGCGTCTCACATAAATTCGGTCAATTCAAATAACGTTATGGTGAACAGTCAATCTCAGAACCAGAATCAAGTCACAGGTGACGGTCATGTGGTAGACGGCGAGACATCGACGATCAAGCGGCCAATGTTCATGCCATGGCTTGTGAAGATGAAACTGAACAAAGAGACAAAGCCGAAAGTGGACGGCGTCATTTTCGTTAAGCCACAACCGAACGCGAAAGTCAAACAGCAGTTGAGACAAGCATCAAAGAAAACCAACAAACAACGGACGAAGACAACGAAACTCGCTCAGGTCCATCCGACACAACCCGTAATCGAGAAGCCACCATCAGAGGGAGAATCACCCACACCGGAGGCGCCATTGGACACCGACTACGATTCGGAATACTACAATCACGAAGACAGTCAGGGTACTTCAGCGGAGGTTAGTGACCAAGGTGCTGGTGAAGAAGAGTCAGCTGGTGAAACGACAGAAGAGCAACCTTCGCAGGATGAAGCAACAACTGAGAGTCCGCTCCTGGTAGAAGCAGTCGTGTCACCCAAACTCTACGAAGGAGTGCTGGAAAACCAGACGAATCAACAG